>JZLH01S0047158.1:8222-33445 GCA_001188425.1 Eucidaris tribuloides
AATTATGCCTTAAGTGGCCTGAAAAAGTGAAATCTAGCAAAAACCCGCCAGGTTTGCGGCCATGCCATTTCTCAGCATAAACTGCTTGTGTTAGGCAATTGAGTATGTTTATCCATACATATCTTGCCAGTGGCAGTAAACTTTCTGAATGAAGCTTTATGTATTCTTGTGGGGGTTTTTTACCGCGCCTTCCCAACAGCTTCTAAATGAATATAGCTTGGATGTCAAAAGTTTGACATTTTTGGATTCAACCTGCATATGAATTGTGTCTTTTATATAAATAATGCAATGTAATACAAGAACATGCTATGTGCTTACACGCACAATAACATTAACTTTGATTTCATAAATTTTTCACATGAAAAGATTTGATTTTCTGTTAAAACGTGGCAGACAATTCCTATATTCGCCATGTAGTGAAAGTTGAATTATGTAATGGAATGTACACACATAATAAATTGGCGAAATATGAAATGAAATTTTTTATGCCTTGTGCCGTTTGTGTTGATGGCATTCCATTTTTTTAAGTGCTTGGAGGGGGGGGGATAACTATAAAAGCAAATTGGTTACAAAAATCTATCTGCCCATTAGGCCAGCATTCCCTAAAAAAGAATTATCAGCATTGTGAGAATGCCAACATTTGAAAAATAAACGCCAGCACATGCAAGCAATTGTCTGCAAAGATTGACCCCTCTTAGTACAAGTAATAAGGTTCTGCAAAGCATAGTTTTTAATGATTTCTTATAATCAGGATTGTAGGCATAACACAAGTTTTGCTGCTACATTGATTGGAAACTTGACATTATTTGTTAATTTTCTTCCACAAATGGTCATTAACAACAACAAATGCAATTATTGTATTATATACTCGTTATTCAGTACAAGGCGACTCGCGCGGGTTATTACGAAGTCCTCGGGACCGAGCAGTTTTCTTATCGTTGTAATTAAATTTCGTTATATAAACAGTCAAAGTATATAAAGAGATATAGATAATATTTGGGGACACTTGATTTTTACTTTGTTGTAACAGGAATTGTTGATATAACTGTCTCGTTATAACGGGAGTGCACTGTATTAACAAATGAAGTTACCTGCAGCTAGCAGACACAAACAGACAGTTCTAACATAGGCCAGCTATTTTTGTAAAAATATGATTTTAATCCTCACTTTGATTTCTGATATATTTGAACACTGAATTTTATGTTGAATTATTTTAATTTGAAAGCAGCTTCCGTCCGGGCATATTTGAGACTTATCTTATGTTGTGAGATATCATTGATGGGAGTTTGGTGAGGGCTCATGTAGCAAATGAAGGTGATGATGGTGGTGATGGTTACTGTAAGGGTGATGATGATGGCCAATGATTAGTGATGGTAATGATGACAGTAATGTTGATAGTACTGGTGATAGATGGTAAGACAGAAATGTAGATGCTAATGGTGATGGTAACGGATGATGGTGATAGGATGATCATGATAGTAATGGCTGTAAGAATGGTGGTGATTTGTAAAGATGATGTTGGTGATTGTAAGGATGGTGATGAGGGTGGTGATGATCATCAATGATAGTAATGGTGATGAGATCGGTGATGTTGATGGTGAACAGTTGATGGTGAAGCGTTTGATGGCAACGGTTAAGTGATGATGGTAGATGATTTTAAGTGACATTTGATTGCTTGATCTAGCGAAAATATGGATTCTGGCCAGAACACAGCTTTTGATTAGAAACAGAAATCCTCATACAGCTCTGTTTTTCTGCAAATACCCTACCGCAACTGGAATCTGCCTCTGGAAAACAATATAAGTGTCACATAATTGATATTAATTTTGAATGCAAGCTGGATTACTGATTGTACCTGATCCTAATGTGGGGCTTACCATCAATAATACGCACCATTCTGCAACAATTTGGCACACACTCGTGTGAGCAGTCTTGCTTCAAGTAGCCAGCAAATTCATTAAATTTATACATACTTGACTGCCTCTCGAACTTCATGACGTAATTAAAATAGCAAGTAAAATTTGTCACTGACAGTGCGTCCCAGATAAAAGAGAACCCTAAAACAGAGGCTTATTGTGCGGAAGCGATAAGGCATATAACTGCAAAACAAGTTCAAAATAAACTTTGTTCATGCTCCTTCAAATGATACTTTAAGCAAAATTATTCATGTATGCTCTCTGGAGTACCATGGACTCTAAAAATTTATTGTTGAAAACCATTTGCTACACTTTATGGCTTTGACACTGTGCACACCGACCTGTCCGATCTCTTCTTTACACGGTGTGCAGTGTAAAAGCCAAAAGTGTAGCAATTGGTTTTTGACATAAAATTTTTAAGTCCTGACACTCAGAGATGCATAATATAAATAAGTTTGCTTAATGTATTCATTGAAAGAGTACTGAGTCAAAGTTTTATTTTGAAGCTTGTTTCTGGCAATTATACGCCTCATTGCGTCCGCACAATACACCTTTGTGTTATGGGTTCTGTTTTTCCTGGGACGCACTGTAGAGGTCCATGGTTGAATGGCTCGGCTTTCTCCTATATAGCGTGGCATACCTTTCTATACAGTGTGTATCAAAAAAAGTAGGCACACTGGATAGAAAAAATTTATTTTAAAAAATTCTGCAGCATGATTTTGAGATTTATTTTTTTATTTGAATGATGTTACCTTGGACGCTAAGCTAATCTTATGAACACTGTTGTTTTGAAAGTATTTTCATGCATGAGTGAGCACAAGCCCACTTTTGTCAAATCGGTCAAAAATACATTTGCGGGCCTAGAATTGCATTCTATGGTCATGTTTTATGCCTTGCAGACCGATGCTGGCAGAAGATTTTCAACTGATGTGCATAGTATTTGAATCGGCTCAGCATGCTGCAGAGATAGAGTTTATATCATTCTGTCATAAGAAAGACAATATATAAAAGGAATGATTCAGATACTATCCCCATTAAAAAAGAAGAAAATGTCATGTTTTTGCAAGATGAACTGTGAATTGACGCATGAAACATGACATCTTTTTTTTTTTACGATGATGTATCTGAATCATTGCTTCCTTTTTGTCTTTTCTTGCACAGAATGATATTAGGTTTCCTCTGAGCATGCTGAGAAATTCAATACTTGGGCACATCAGTTGAGAATTCTGCAGAACGCGGTGCTGGTGAGCATTAAACGTTGACTAATTAAGAACATCATTTCTGTGCGGGGCAAATGCATTTTTGACTGATTGACAAACGTGGGTTGTGGCTCACTCGATGCGTGAAATACTGTTCAAACAAGCAGTGTCATCAGATAGCTAGGTCGCGGCAAGGTAACCTATTCATATAAAGTAATAATCTCAAATCATGAGACATTTTTTTAGATAAATTTTTTACTAAGTGTTTATTTTTTTGATACAGCACTGTATAAATGCACTCATTGAAATTACGATTTGGTTGTGTGCAGTCCAACACTGTTGGCATCCAGCATGTTAAAAATACAGCGGGGGGTCAGGGGCCTTAAGGCGATTTGCCCCCGTAATGAAAAAAGTAGCTTCCTGCAGATGTCAAAAGAGCCCCCGAAAATACCTATAGACACAATGTAAATTGTAGCCAAATTTAGCCAAAAGAGAGCCCCCGTGTGAAAAAATAATATTTGAGGCCTTGGCTGCATCTGTATACACTCCATAAGGATGCTGTCTAATACTAACCAGATTTGTCTCGGCTGGAGCAATACCGGAGCACAAAAATTAACACAGGAAGAAAATCGGTGATACTCCGTCGAGAAAGCACTAGGCTCAGTACACCTAGTTGATTTGGCTTGTCGAGCACAAATTTGGCCAATTTTAGGGGTAGTACTAGTACCGCAGCACAACAGTAATCATATCAGTACGGTAGAACGTCTGGACATCATCAGGACTAACGTATCACATCAGTACAGTACTTTGGCGCCAGAGAGCCACCAATCCAATACAGAGTGTTACCGGTGCTCTACTAAACATCGAAGATGCCACACTGGAGTACTGCCGTAGTACTACCATTGTATGTCCCATTGCTTGCTCTGGCAGCACATCAGCACAAATTTCTGAGTGAGTTCAAAAATTTCTACGGTGCCTGCCATTGCTAATTTTTGTCACCTATGTTGTGATGATGTCCTGACAATGTATATATTACCGTTCTTACCGATGTGATGCGCATATGCGCTTCTGAAGTACACTGTAGTACGCGATGCAAGAAAAACAATTCCGTGCTCCGGTATTGCTTCAGCAAACCAAATTTAGTTTAGGTGTGACAGTGCCATAATACACATGCCTTGCCCTTGCCCCAATATGCTACTATTCCTATCTCAAAGGACATTACACCCAATTCTGATCTTAAGGAGGTTGTATTAGCCCTGGCAATAGTGAATGTCTGGTCCTCTCAACGTTCCTTTTGAGTCGCAGATAGGACGTAAAGCCGGAGGTCCTGCGTTGAGACAGAACACTTCAGCACGTAAAAGAACCCACGCACTTCATCGAAAATGGAAGGGTGAAAACCTGTTGTTGTGGTCACCTATCCATATGCAAACTACACAAGACTGGATGCCTGCGGGAAACAGTGATTAAATTCACTTTTCTAGTCCCTGTCATCCGACAAAGCAATAATAATAATAATAAATTGGACTCTGGTCAATGACCAGCAAACTCCTCAGGACCGGAAATATTGCTTTGTTAAATCAAGGGTTCAGAAATATTAAAATACAAAGTACATTTTCAATCAGAAAAATTTGTTTTATAACAAGATTTTGTTATATCAGTGTTCTCTATAACAATAGTCAATGATATAAAAATAAAAGTGCCAGTCCTGAGGACTTGTTTGACGGGATTGCTCTGTAATATGATAAAAGGGCCATTCACAATAAAATGCCAAAATTAAACTACAAAATTTGTTTACATTCAACCTGTTTCACGTGGTGTAATTTATCCGAACTAAAAGCTGGGAATGGCTAATTGAGCCAATAGAGCATGCACATTATGGAGCCAATTCATAAGTGCAGAAATATCGCAATTGTAGGATGCAGTGTGAACAGGAAAGTCTAACATCACAATTTTTAATCTTACAATTTTTTCTCAATGCAAAATTGGGAATGGCCCTATAGTTAGTCTAAATGGTGCAGAACTTCACTGAACTTGTTTCCAGAACTTTTGTTTAGCTGGACTATACTCCCAATTTACAGCTGAAATAGTGTAAATAAACAAATTATAAAACTAGTTATAGAAATGCCTTTGAAAACAAAGTTCGATACCTTTATCAGTGCCTTGTGGAAAGCTATTCCAGAGCTTTAGTGGTGCACAGATGTACGTGCCTTCAGGAGTTACTTGAGTCAACAATGTAGGTCGTTTTAGTTGCAATTGGTGATGTGAGCTTCGTGATTATGAGGATGTTTGGAATAGATTAAGTATTTTCATTGAATATCTGAGTCTTTGAGTTGTAAAGTCCTTGAGTAGGTGTCACACATACATGTATCTCCTTTTTTCTGACTCTTGTTTTCTCTCTGTTGTGTCCTTTACAGATATGCCCTTGTTTGGTTGGAGACTATTGGTGACATCGGGAGAGCCATCGGACTCAAGAAAGGAACGTTGAGAGACCAGACATTCACTATTGCCAGGGCTAATACAACCTCCTAAAGATCGAATTGGGTGTAATGTCCTTTGAGATAGGAATAGTAGCATATTGGGGCAAGGGCAAGCATGATGTATTATGGCACTGTCACACCTAACTAATTTGGTTTGCTGAAGCAATACCGGAGCACGAATTGTTTTTCTTGCATCGGTACTACAGTGTACTTCAGAAGCGCTATGGCATCACATCGGTAAGAACGGTAATATATACATTGTCAGGACATCATCACAACATAGGTGACAAAATTAGCAATGGCAGGCACTGGTACAAATTTTTGAACTCACTCAGAAATTTCTGCTGATGTGCTGCCAGAGCAAGCAATGGGACTACAATGGTAGTACTACGGCAGTACTCCAGTGTGGCATCTTCGATGTTAGTAGAGCACCGGTAACACTCTGTATTGGATTGGTGGCTCTCTGGCGCCCAAAGTACTGGTACTGATGTGATACGTTAGTCCTGATGATGTCCAGACGATGTTCTACCGTTCTTACTGATATGATACTGTTGTGCTGCGGTACTAGTACTGACCCCTGAAAATTGGCAAATTTGTGCTCTGACAAGCCAAACTCAACTAGTGTACCTGAGCCTAGTGCTTTCTCGACGGAGTTCACCGATTTTCTTCCTGTTGTTAATTTTGTGCTCCGTATTGCTCACAGCGAGACAAATCGGTTAGGTATATGACAGGCATCCTTATTGGAGTGTATACAGATTGCAGCCAAGGCTCAAAATATTTTTTTTCACACGCGCGGGCTTCTTTTGGCTAAATTTGGCTACAATTTACATTGTGTCTATAGGTATTTTCGGGGGCTCTTTTGTGTCACTCATGCATGAAATACTTTCACAACCAACAGTGTCATAAGATAGCTTAGGTCCAAGTAACATATTCATATAAAAAAATATCTCAAAATCATGAGAATTTTTTAAAATAAATTTTTTACTAAGTGTGTACTTTTTTTGATACACACTGTTATAGAAAGGTAACGTATATAGGAGAAGGGCAACCTTCAATCAGACCTCTACAGTGCGTCCCAGAAAAACAGAACCCTAAAACAAAGGTGTATTGTGCGGACGCAATGAGGCGTATAATTGCAGAAACAAGTTCAAAATAAACTTTGACTCGTACTCTTTCAAATGATACATTAAGCAAACTTATTTATACATGCATCTCTGAGTGTCATGACTTTAAAAATTTTATGTCAAAAACCATTTGCTACACTTTTTGGCTTTGACACTGCACACCGTGTAAAGAAAGAGATGGACAGGTGGTGTGCACAGTGTCAAAGCCATAAAGTGTAGCAAATGGTTTTCAACAATAAGTTTTTAATACATGAATAATTTTGCTTAAAGTATCATTTGGAAGAGCATGAAACAAAGTTTATTTTGAACTTGTTTTTGCAGTTATATGCTTCATTGCTTCCGCACAATAAGCCTCTGTTTTAGGGTTCTCTTTTATCTGGGAAGCACTGTAGTGACAAATTTTACTTGTATTTCATACTGTCATGAAGTTGGAGAGGTTATCAAGTAACTTTAATGTAATACATGTACAGAAAACTTTCATCGGTTGGGATGTAACATATAGAAGAAGAAAAGTTAAAGCTTCTACCAACCTATATTGTTTAGCTGACAAGCTTTCGTCCAGCACCTGTGGACTCTTTTAAGCCAACTGAAGTGGTTCCTTGTTGACCAATGCAGTCTGTTGTTTGGAAATCACTGGAGCATATATCAGAGATAAATTGTATCCAGTGTCCCTATTCAAATCCGGTTTAGTGCTTTTAATCCATATGGCCTCTTCAACTTTTCTGGGCCAAAACCTTGGTTCAAAGTCAATTATGTGTGCATTATCCCAATCAATGTTGTGTCCAGAGTCGAAAGCATGTTCGGCAATGGCCGAGTGACTGGGATTATTGAGTCTAAATGCTCTTTTATGTTTCTTCAATCTGTCTTTTACTGATCTGCCCGTCTCTCCTATGTATGTGCTGTCACAATCTGCACACGATATCCTATATATAACACCTGTTGTCTTCTGCTGATGACTTATCTTTGGGATGAACCAGTTTTTTCCTCAAGGTGTGTGGGCTCGTGAATGCAACATCAATACCCCTGTTGTAGAAGGATACAATTTATCTCCAATATATGCTCCAGTGATTTCCCCCCCCCAAAAAACAGACTGCAATGGTCAACGAGGAACCACTTCAGTTGGCTTGAAAAAGTCCACAGGTTCTGGACAAAAGCTTGTCAGCTAAACAATATAGGTTGGTAGAAGCTTAAACTTTAATGTAATTTGCATGTACATGTACTTGAAGCAGACTGTCACATGAGTATGTGCTACATTGTTGCAGAGGCAGTTCATGTATTACTGATGTGTAAGCGCATTAGGATCAGTTACAGTCAGTAATTGCAGTTGATTTCAAAATTCATATCAATTATGTGACACTTATATTGGTCTCCAGAGGCAGATCCAGTGGAGTAGGGGGAATGGAGAAAAACTAGAGCTGTATGTAGGATTTCAGTTCTAATCCAAAAAGCTGGGGTTCTGGCAGAATCCATATTTTGCTAGATCAGATCATGTCACTTAAAATCATTATGATCATCACTGTAACCGACGCCATCAACCGTCACCATCAACATCACCATCATCATTAACAACTCCACCATCATCCTTACAATCACCACCCTCATCACCATTACTATCATGATCATCACCACCCTCATCACCATCACCATGCTTACAATCACCAACATCATCTTTACAATCACCACCATCATCACCATTACTGTCATGATTATCATCACGACCCTCATCACCATCACTATACTTACAATCACCAACATCATCTTTACAATCACCACCAGCACCATTACTATTATGATTATGATCATCACTATCACCATCATCCGTTACCATCACCATTAGCATCTACATTTCCGTCACCTTCATCGCCAGTACTATCAACATTACCGTCAACATTGCCATCACTATCATTGCCATCATCACCCTTACAGTAACCATCACCACCATCATCACCTTCATTGTAATGAGCCCTCACCAAACTCCCATCAATGATATCTCACAACATAGACAAGTCAAATATGGGAGGGAAGCTGCTTTAAAATTAAATCGTTCAACATAGAATTCAGTGTTTCAAATTCCACCCAAATGCATTAAAATGTTGACGTAAATCAGAAATCAAAGTGAGGATTAAAATCATTTTTGACATGAACAGCTGCCTATGCTTAGAACTGATGTTTATTTCTGCTAGCTGAGGTACCGGTAACTTCATTTGTTAATACTGAATAAGGAGTATATAATGCACAATTGCATTTGTTGTTGTTAATTGACCATTTGTGGAAGAAAATTAGCAAATATGTCAAGTTTTCATCATGTAGCACAAAAACTTTTCTAGCTACAATCCTGATTATAAGTAATCATTAAACTATGCTTTGCAGAACCTAATTACTTGTAAAGAGGGGTCAAATCTTTGCAGACAATTGTCTTGCATGTGCTGGGTTTATTTTTCAAAGTGATTGTCACAATGATGATTATTCTTTTCTGTGAGGGAATGTGGCTAATGGGAGATAGATTTTGTAACCAATTTGTTTTAAGTTATTTACCCCCCCCCCCCCCCGCCCACATAAAAAATGAATACATCAACACAAATGGACAAGGCATAAAAGTTTCATTTTCATATTTGCAATTTATTATGTGTGTACATTCATTACATAATTCAACTTTCACTAGATGGAAATACAGAATTGTGCCACATTTAAAAAATCAATCTTTTCATGTGAAAAATTATGAAATGAAAAGTTAACGTTATTGTTCTTGTATTACATGCATAAACATAAAAGACACAATTCAACGTGCAGGTTGAATAAAAAATTGTCAAAGTTTGACATCCAAGCTATAATCATAGAAATGTTTGAAGGAGCAAAAAAAACACAAGTTTTGCTGCCACTGGCAAGATATGTATGGATAAACATTACATGTGACTCATGTATCATGCATAATCTCAATTGTAACACCGCAGTCTATGGGAGAAATGGGCATGGTAAACCTGGGTTTTTGTAGATTTTCACTTTTCAGAGCACTTAAAGGCATAAATCAACAATGATCACAGTTAAAAAAAATCTGAGTAGCATAATCCTGCACGCTGCAAGTGTCTCTTGTAAGGTCTAAAAGCCCTGAAAAATTGTACCTACTTCAAAAAAGGTCATTAAGTACCGATACTTTAAAGAGTGAAAATATAGGAGGGCAGTTTTGCCATGTTCAGTTTCTCTCCATAGACGGCTGTGTTACAAGAGTTCACCAGATGCATATTGTCACATGTGATGCTTATCTATTTCAGTATGTACCTTGCCAGTGGCAGCATAATTTTCCCAATTTTTGTATTCTATGGTTTTTATTGGTCCATTCAAGCACTACTATGTAGCTCAGATATCAAGTTTGACAGTTATTTTGTTAATTGAAGCTCCACAATGTTGAATAATGTCTTTAATGATCATTTTGAATTTTTTTTTTTACAGGGCATCAATTTTAGACCTTGCCATAGATATCAGTACCTTACATTTTTTAAACTGTGAACATCATTTAATTATGACTATAATCTGCATCTGTTTTCTGGGAAACACATTCAAAGGTGGAACGGCAAAAAAACCCCAAAGTTCAATCTGCATGTTTCTACTATGTGTAAGACACCACCTGGTATTTCGTCGTGCGGCTGGCAGAAGGTCGTTAGCAAATGCTCTGAGCAGAAGGGTGTTAACATTAACTTGCCTCTAATTTGAAACCCATAGGCTTATTCCATATTTTCACCTTACGTACTAATGGAAGGATCTAAAAGATCACAATACTTTTATTTCAAGTGAAATAAGCCAATGGTTGTCACGTTACAAGCAATTACTGTTAATGCCCTTCTGCTTAGAGCATTTGCTAACGACCTTCTGCCAGCCGCACGACGATTTGTCACCCACTATTTTTTGAATAATTTTGATCCCTCTCGCCATGTTCGGCATGATTCTACTGAGAGTAAAACGCTGAATCATGCCGTACCATCCCATATTTTTGTCTGTGAGTGCCATTTTACCAGGTGACGTCAGGAATCAGGGTGCTTCAGGTCATGCACGCAAGGAATTGCAGTCTACTTGCAAATTCATGTCCGGCATGTTTCTACTGCAGTTGTGACCTCATATTTTGAGATGTCGTCCACCTATTTAGGTGGATCACCGTGAGCGGAAAAAGGAGACAATGTTTCATGACCAGTTTTGCCGTCACCCGGTATGAGCGGCATTTTCAGTATTAACCGAAAATCACTGCTTAGTAGAAACATGCACAATGATATGGTGACTCCAACATTATTCCTCATGCTTATGGTGTGATATGATTAATTTCTTTTTCCATTTTCATTCATTTTTTTAGTGAGTGCTTTCTGAAACTTGTGCTTATTTTCGACCAACATTTTTCACTCAAAGTTTGAAGAGAGTTTTGAAAAAGCATAGAGTTCCACGGAACAAAACATATTCCCACATTATCTCTTGCCAGTTGATGAACTTTTCTCAGCTTCAAGGTTATCATGTTAATTAGACTCTTCTAATTTACTTTATTTTCACACAACACAGGAAATCATTGAAAATTAATTTAATTTTATATTTTGTATTACATATTCTCCATAAATCCCATCTCGACATATTTTGGGCACTGTTGTCAAATGATACAAGATATACGAGTTAAAAAGCTGGATTGTGGGAACTGAGATAAACTTAAAACAATTTAGTTACCATGAACTACCAAGAGAATGGTCTCTTGAACTCGAACTGTCAATCCACAGCAAATCATGTTATTGGAATCCTGTATATTGCTCAAGTTCATATTTCTTGCTTGTACATGTATGATAGATGTCTTTTAAAAATAAATTCTTAGTATTACTGTAATAACGGATCCAGCTGTTTCCTTTGTGTTCTGTGCTTCTTCTTTCTTCTTTTTTCTGTTAAAAAGAAACAAAATGAGGGTGAGTAGGGACAAGAGACAGGAAATGTTTGCTGTTTAGCTTTATGTGCTAGTTAGTATAATTGTGGAAGAGTGTGTGTGTATGCATGTGTTTGTGTGTGTAGTTGTGTGTTGTGTGCATGCGAGCGTGTAACTCCTCTTAAATGGGGAAGTATGACATTCCACATTCAGACCAGTGATGTTCCGATAAACAGGGACAGTCCGTATTGTACAAGGGCATCAGCATTTTAAAAGAAATTACTGTACACAAAAAAAAATCGTACCTAACTGCATGTTAAAATTACACAAAATTGTGCACACCGCATCCCCAGTTGGGATGGAGTGTGTCCTTAATTGACAGTCGAATATCATGTGTGCATCCTCATTTGCATGTCTGTAATCAATTAAAAACTACAACCCGTTTAGGAGGGATTACATGTGTCTGTGTGTGTGTGTGTGTGTGTTTGTGTGTGTATGTGAGTGTGTGTTTGCATAGGTATGTGCATGTGGTAAACGGGTAATCATGTCAATCCTTTTCACATTTGCTTGAAACTATTTACCCCAGATGGACTTAAGATGAAATCATTTGTTTTTAGCACAAAAAAATGGAATTAAAAATATCACTGAAGGTGATGAACACCCCTGCCCCAAAAGGATGACCTTAACTGCCATTACCATGGCAACGCAGTTTCCCCCAACACATTAAAAGATGCGTCTTGCACATCTTCATCACAACACCAATATGTGTGCCAAATTTCATGAGGAATGCTTTAAAAATATTTTCCCCTGAATCATCACCATAATATGCCCAAGCATGACAATGTAGTTTCTGACACATTCAAATGCGTCTTGCACATCTTCATTCTAAGACCAATGTGTGTGCCAAATTTTATTTGCATTGCTCAAAAAATGATGGAGTAGTTTGATCTGCAAGTTTTGCAACAGACAGGCAGCTTGACTACATGCCGATTCCTATATACCCCCTTTAACCCTAATACATCCGGGCTATCTTCGGTCTTGTCAGTTACGGGGGGGGGGGGGGGGGGTCAGTTATGGCCCCCCCCCCGAGATCTCGGCTGCAGATTGCGCGATCGTCGCGAAAATTTGCACGCGCATAGAGCCGGATGTAAACTACAAGACTGTATAGCAAAATTTTCAAAAAATTGATCTTTTATATTTTTTAAGTAATTAATTATGCACAGAAGTGTATGACATTATGTTTTCGCCTATATCTCGCTTACAATAGCTAGTAGAATGCTAATTTTTGGTGAAAATATTCATTTTGACATTTCTAACAATTATCTACAAAAAAATTTGCCGAATCAAAATTAATTTCCTATGTATTTTATTGTTTTGTGAATTTCTTATGTATTTATTTGTTTTTTCGACCTTTTGTTTTTTATTATTTTTTCGATGAACTTTGTCGGGGACACTTTAGCGATCATAAACAGCATAAACTTAATCCATTTCAGCCAGTAAAAGTAAAAATAATCATACATTTATGATTTTTGGCTGAAAACACAATTTGCATTGATTTTCTACACAAAATCATGTTTTTGAGCAATTTTGGAGTTGCATGCATGTACGAAAAGTCGCGCAGCGTCGTAACGAGAACGGTACGTCCGATTTTTTCGAAAATGGTCTTAAATGATGCGCGAGACTTGAAAGTAAAAAGCCAGTGAACGGCGCGGTCAAAAAATTTCGCGCGCCGGCGTAACTGTGAAATTTGTCGAGGGGGGGGGGGCCCATTACGGCCCCCCGTGGTATTAGGGTTAAACTTTGCCATGGATATGTAACTATTTGTAGTACCCGGTAGACTGCGGATATTTGTACACAGGAATATATGTATGAAAACGTTAACACAAAGTGATTTTCTTTCATACTAGGATCAAATCATCCAGTTGTTACAATGTGAAAGCATGCTCTTGGGCACTCTGATATTAATACCAGAATACACTTATGCATACTTTGTGGGAAAACCCCCCAAACATTAAAGTTATTATGTCTGCAGCTATCTTAAAGGTGAATTTTCAAGTTCAACAAGGATTCAATGACTGGAGCAACTGTAGAGGACCTCAACAGTAAAAGTTTGAGCAAATTTGGGACAATCCCTTTAAGAGTTAGGATTTCACCAACTTAAATCCAATGAAAGACACCCTCATTTGGCCATTCTACAGTAACTGTAATGTCACATTAGAACAAAATTTGCTACAATACACAGATTTCATAAAATGTCACTTTTCTCGGACAGCAAGAAAAAAAAAATCCTGATTCTATCATATAAGAGTAACAATTATAGAGTTGTATTTGTTATGAAAAGCAGCATTTTATGAATTTTGTGTACAGTTTCAATGGAACAGTTGTTCTAATGTGACATCACAGCTACATGTATATAGCAAAATTGCAAAAACATATGGAAATTAAATCAAAATTTAATAAATTGTAACTCTTAAAGTGATAGGCTAACATTGTGGAGCTTCAATTTAAAAAATTGTCAAATTTTGATATCTGAACTACATAGTAGTGTTCATATGGACAAATAAACACCCTAGAATAAAAAAGTTTGGAAAGTTACCCTGCCAATGGCAAGTTACCGTATGCATGTGTACACACAGTAAGTCTATGGGAGAAAATGGGCAGGTGAATCCGATCAACTTACGATTTTCACTTTTTTAAAGCACTAAATAATCATTTTGAAATACAATTTTTTCAGGGCGTCATTTTTAGACCTTATCAAAGACAATGGTAGCATGGGGAATCATTTAGCTCAGATTTTTTGACTGTGGTAAATGTTAGCCAATACTTAATGGCAAGGTTCCACCCTCACATCAAGTTGGTTAATTAAAAGCAGAACAATGAGAGAAATGCATTAATGAAAGTTTGGCGAAAATCCGCCAAAGAATAACAAAGTTATGAGGTTTCAAAGTTTTAAATTTGTGACGTCACATGCGAGCAGCTCCCCATATGTCATGTAATATAAATTCCATAAATTGCCATTTTTTAATGATTCATGATAATTGAATGGATGTTTTTTTGATAAAAGTATGTGTTAAATAATGTTTCTGATAACATATTGAATGCACAGGTAAAATCATTTCCAAATTTCTGAGAAAACAACACTTTTATGAAATTTGACACATGGGGAGCTGCTCGCATGTGACGTCACAAATTTAAAACTTTAAAACTCCATAACTCTGTTATTCTTTGGTGGATTTTTGCCAAACTTTCATTAATATGTTTCTGTCACTGTTCTGCTTTTATTAAAACCAACTTAATGTCAGGGTGAACCTTGCCTTTAAATGGATTATCCATACTTAGCTCAAACATTCACTTCTGATTTCCTCCAACTTTCTGCATTCAAAGAATTCACATTTTTGCATAGGGGAAATTTTTCTATAATTTTTACCAAATCTTTTCTTACCCTGTGGGTTTTTGAAGATCATGCCTGGTTGGCCCTTCCGCTTCAAGAATCTTGACATGTGTTTATTTACTGCAGCAGGAAATGAAACATAGAAACATGAAATGTTTAGATGCATCTATAAATTGATACCACAAAGAGTTTATTTGCAATAAGTGCTAAATTCATTTTCTGTCAAAAATGAACCATAAACATTGAAACGTTGGCCACCTACTCATCAAGCTAAACAGTACGATTTGGAGACAATTTTAATTCCCCCTTTGCATACGTGCTTGTACAAACTTGGGGAAAGCAAATGCAGATTCCCAATGGCACTGAAGTAGGTTTAGTACCATTTATATAAACAAGCTTTAAGCAGGGTAATCAGTAATCAACACTGGCAAATTTTTTACTTGAAAGAAAATTAGATTCATTTATTCAAATCAGACTTATCAAATTCGAATAATTTATTTTCATATGAACAAGTTAGAACCCACACATGACTCCCATAAGTGTGAATACGGATTGATTAGATAAAATTCACATCATTTAAAACACATACACATTTGACTTTTCAAGTTTTGTTTTTAAACAAAACAATAGAGAATGAAAACAAATCTTCAGGTTTTCTCCACCATTTTCATTGCAAGACAAATTTGTGATGTATTTATTATTTTTTTTATTCAAAAAATTTGAATTAAATCTCAAACCAATCCAGGAAATTATGCATTATGTTGTGTCTCACTTAGTTCCCCCCTCTCTATTAATTAGTTTGTTTCTTGCCCACAGCACACTTCTTGTTTTCTTTTCACAGGCCTGCATCCTTTACGTTCTTTGATCTTGCAGCACCTTCTTACTTGTTTGTCCGTGTTCTTTTGTTTCATTGTTCCCTTCCAGGTTCCTTTAATCTGCAGGTTTCTTTGATGTTTTTTGTTTCATTGTTCCCTCCTCAGGTTCCTTTATTCCGCTAGCTTCTTTGATGTTTTTTGGGGTTCTGACCCAGTTGTGTTTGATTGACATTTGTTGTTTCGTCCTTTGTTGTCTGATTGACATCGTATTGTTTCTTGTTGCTGGTATATATACCAGGGTTTTCTCGCTCTTCCCTCATTCTCCTGACGACGGCCAGAGCATTCTGACCGGAACGTGGAGTTTTCCAACGTACATGGTTGTACCGAAAACATCTCATCGAATTGTGAATTTCGCCATGCAAACATTTAAGTCTTATATCAATCCAGGAAAGGGGAGCAAACTCAATTCATTGAAATGGAAACAAGAAATCTTCGCATTTTGCCATAGGTGACAGCAATATCTGCTCAATGATGTCACAAATCACAAAATGCCCTTTAAAACAATGTTAGTAGTGTTACTGTGTTTTCTCAGTCAGACCGCAGCACTGGAGATAATGAGGCAAAAGCTGCGATTTTATTCAGCACTCAAAACTTCTCTGTGCACTTTGCATACTTAATGAGCTGTGCACCTCTTTTCTTAAATTGCATTAATCCATGATCACAATGGTTTATGATAAAAAGATGAGTATGACATTAATGTCTGCATGTGTTTTATTCAATTTGACCACTGACTAAATTATAAAACTTAAGGTCAAAAAGGTGATTCAAAAGTGAATTTTTCTTTTCTGTTCATCAAGCTCAAATGTTGGCTAAATATCCTTGCGTCCTGCCAATTTTTATATCATTATAAAGAACATTTACTCAGCTTTCCTTCTATGCCATTTGTTTTGTTATTCATGCTTTAACACAGTCAGGAACAAGCAAAATATCACAACAATGCAAAATATGACCATGGATTTCTGCATTCCAGGTCTGTGATTGGCTGGCTCCACACCAGTGGCGGGTAATTCAAAACAAGACCACCCGCTGTGGTGACCTTGAAGTGCACCTGTTTACCAGATGTGTGTTGTGTAAGCTTGTTTGTATTCTCTGTGGCCAATCACAGTTTAGCACAAAACCCCAGCATCCAATGAAATGCTTTCTCATATTTTCCTCTACAGAAAATATGTACTTATGTTGCATTTTGCTTGTTCCTGACTGTGTTAAAACATGAATAGCAAAACAAATAACATAGCAAGAAAGCTGAATATATGCTCTTTACACTGATACAATAATTGGCAGGACGCAAGGATAGTTCACTAGACTTTCAACTGTTCAAAAATTCATTAAGATTTCATTTTTAAGATCATATTTCAACCTTAATTTACACATTTGTAAAAAATGAAAATGTCAAAATAAAATATATAGCTGGAAAGTTTGAAATATCTCCTTTAAAATCATATATTACATTACAAAAATAAAATTCATTTTCAAGGTTTATTTTGAGTTTGAAAATAATATGTGTCAGCTCATTAGATATGCATGGCATTTCACGCACACATACGATCTGAATAAAAGGAAGGGATTTTGGGCATGCTGCTGCCTGACTGTTCTGTTACTATAAATGTTGAATTTTTTTGTGGTGTGGAAATTTTTGTGCATTTTACCCTTGCCGATGCTAGTGCAAAAAACATGAATATTTTTGCAAAGCTACTTGTAGTTTGAGTTTTGCTTTTCTTGTTTGGTGTTTGCACTTGGCTTGAATAATTGTGACTCGTGTGATTGCTTGCCTTACTTTGGCAGTGTGCGCGAAATTAAAAACACATGAAATTTTCACCAAACTCTGCCAGTGTAAAAATTCAATCTTGTGAAAATATCCACTTTTACAGTACTTGGAAGATTGACGACAAAATATCTGTAAGGTCAATCAAAACTGTGGCCTTAAGCCATACCATGGTCAGAAATTTACTTTACAATTTACACTGTGCAGAACATGTACCTGATTCTCTTTTGACCTTTGATCCATACAGCTGACTTTGCAGGAACTCCAAGGCTGTGTCTGACTTTGGTGGAGGGGCACGATTCTCACGTGTGAAGGCTTTGACCTCAAACCCACCGATGATGTGAGGTTCTTCTGACGAGAATGGAATGTAATCGCTGTCATCGTCCATTTCCACTTCATCGTCTGAGTCGAAGACTTTGTGTTGGCTTTGTACGGATCTCTGCGGTGGCTGCACCAGCTCTTGTGTGCTTCTCTCAGTCTGTAATCTAAATGTACAATACCATCAATAAAAAGATCAAAATTGAAAGGGGAATGAAACCCTGACATCTACTGCATTCAGATAAAACAGAGTAAGGCCTAAAAGAATTGTTATGTTGCCCTAAAGCGACCAACTGTAAAATGCGAAAAAACCAGGGTTGTGATTTTTTTACTTTATTTTTCTATGCATACCCAAAATATACAAACTCATCATTTTCAGGAAAGGCCAGATTTGAGTGAAGAATTTACCAAAATTCCTATTCATTGGCTTAAAACAGTACTTTTATATATGCAGTTTGCCCACCTGAAAGACCCATAAAAAATATCGGGAAACTCAACTCTCACACAGTTTTGTCCTAAATATACTTGCACAGTACAATACTGTACGTATATGTGTATTGGTTACCTCTGGGTTTTGATGTCGTAAAAAAAAAAAAGAATTTGACTGACCGACTCAATTTCCAAAATTTCCCACTTGAGGGCAACATACTTTTTTTCTTAGGCCTCACAAAGAAAATATTGAAAGTTTGAGACAATTTTTTTGCCTGAACCATTCAAGACTTACAAGTTTTCAAAGTTTATCTAGTTCTTATTATGGAGAATTCTTAAATTGACAAGTATGTCACCTTTTATGAGAATTCTGCATTGATTTTGTACACAAATTTTAAAACTTTTTATCATTTTTCATGCAAAATCAAGTATATTCTTGCTTGTTTTTAAGTATTCTGAGAAAATTAGGTCACACCTTCTAAAATGGCATGATAGAATGACATTTGCAAAAATTTGTGTACAAAACCAATGATGAGTTCTCCACACTCGTCATTAGAGGTGGCGAAATTTGATCTAAACCTCATTCGATTATCGTGGAAAAAACATTGTCGATAACACGATTTATCACCCGAGTTGAAAAATAGATTTGTAATGAACAAGATAAATCTGTTGTAGGCTTAAATTGACAGTGCACTCTTTAGGGCTGTTATCAAAATGTGGTCAAAACAATGTTGCTTTCTGTAGACCCTCTTGTAACTAGATCTGGAGATTTGTGGTGCCAACTGTTTATAAGTGGCATTTTGGTTGGCAGGGTGTTGACAGACTTGTTGACAAAATACTAAATGCACCACTGCTCTTGCACTACCACAAGTTTGATAGCAGAACAGCATGGAGGTCTCTCATATTACTCCTACCTCCCTGTTTTTATCTCTTGTGTGCAGAGCATTCTTAGCTATGGGGAATTCTTGATCCCTCCTACTGAAGTGCATGCATTTACCCCATTAGGTTTTCATAATCGATGGTATTTTGTGCCATATCGTGCCTCTGGCGATATTTTGAAATAATCATGAGATCATTATTGTGTATTCAATATTTTTTCAACATCGACTAATTTTGATATTATCCAAACATCGGCCAGCCCTACTCGTCATCATAATGATTACGCGAGTTACCAATTCAAGAATCCATTGTGATAAGGGTTTACTAAACTTTTAACATTCATACATCTTCCAGTGTATATGGTTCAGCCAAATTTGCTGAAACTTTCTCAATGTCCTTTCTCTTATTCTGCATTCTCTGAATGGAGATAGATATCTGGGTTTCATTTCCCTTTATTGAACCCATAGAAGATAATATTTCAAAACCAGTTTCAGAAATGTAGCTGAATTCACGCAGAAATTATAGTATGACTAGGCAGTTCCAGTGATTTTTAAGGATAGCTCAAATGGTGATTTTGTTTAAATGTAGGGATAGATTAGCCTCTCAGAATTCCAAATCAATTTCAATTTTCAAAATCGGTCGAACGGTTCTCAAGATATAGCGATTTAAAGAATGGCAAAAGTAACACAAATTTGACTAAAAGGTCAAAGGTCATCCTTTGCTTTTCTTTATTTGCACAATGACACCATTTATAACAGGAAAATGTCTGCATCATTGTTTTGTTTCAGCAATATTTTCAAAATGACAAAAGTTAACTTCTTCAAATTTTCGGGAAAGTTACTTGATACATCAGTGTTTAAGAAAACATAAACAAACATCACTTATTTAATTATATAATATGCAAATGAGGTAATATGAATAATTAATTAAGTAAAATTTTGGGAAAAGGCCAAGATAGGTTTCAGATCTCGGCCACAGATCGCACGATCGCCACAAAAATTTGCATGTGCGTAGAGCTGGATGCAAACTACAAGATGGTATGGTTAGATTTTCAAAAAATTAATTTTTATATTTTTAATTAATTAATTATGCAAATAAGTGCATGAAATTATGTTTTCATCTATAACTCACTTAAAATAGCTAGTAGAATGCTAATTTTTGGAGAAAATATTCTTTGTAACATTTCTAACAATTACCTACAAAAAAATTTGCCGTATCAGAATTAATTTCCTATGTATTTAATTGTTTTGTGAATTTCTTATGTATTTCTTTGTTTTTTCGACCTTTTGTTTTTTATTGTTTTTTCAGTAAAATTGGTTGGGGACTCTTTTTTGATAATAAACAGCATAAAATTAATTAATTTCAATCACTTTTGGGGAAAATAATACAGTTATGAATTTTGTCTGAAAACACAACTTGCATTGATTTTGTACATCGCGTGAAAAATGATGCATCGTAAAATCCTTTTCCTCACGTTGTTTTTCGTTGAATTTCAATAAAAATTATATCATTTTGTTGAGAAAGGTTTAGACTTTTACACTTATTAAACTGCTTAAAAAAAAATAAGGGAATCATAAAAAATATTGTCTTTAAAAACTTTAGATAATCATAACTTTTGATTGCAAAGTCCAATTGGCAAGCAGCTAACACTAAAAGAACAAGAATGCATTGGACTTTTGAAGTAAGCCAAATACTACCCAACAACACCCCACACACCATGAGGATAAAGGTTAAATCAAGGGATGGTGTATTATGACTGTGCCTGCTATACTGGTGCCCTAGTGTGAAAGCCACCAGGAGGCAGCAGTCAACAGAGTGTGTAATTACTTCATGATATTTACAAGGTCATAACTCCATTGATACTACTCTGATTTGAAATCTGTTTTTAATATTATAAAATCTAATGATAGCCTGTTCATTACCCATAGTTTCAGGAGATATTTTACAGTAGTTTATTTTCCATGATATTTTAAAAATACCCTTGCACTTCCTGGTGGAATAGATAGCTACTTAGAAGACCTGTTCAACTACTTTCACTGTGTGTTGGAACTCCCTAGTATGACATTGACAAACATGTACTAGTAGTGTTAATAATTTGAGATATCTTGGTGTTCCAATAATACTATTCCTGCATAAGATATATAAACGAGAACTATTTTGGGAGGAATGGTTCACTGATCCTAAGCTCTGTTGGTCATGGATGCACCACATTAATCCTGGCACCCAATGGTTCCATCACCATTGGTCCTACACCCATTGGTCCCACGGCTGGCAATTAAAAAAAAATTGGAGGGGTGATTGAAATCATGATTTAAATCAAATAATTTTATTTGTTTGAAATCACTTTTTTTCCAGAAAAAAAATAAATCATGATTTAAATCGCCATTGATTTAAGAAATGTCCCCAATATTTGGTCCTATACCATATTGGTTCACACCCCACTGGATCTAAACACATTTAGTCATATACCTGAACAGTCCTATTGGTTTTATAACCTACTGGTAACTGGACCCATAGCCCAATGGACTTCATTTTACGGTTATGATTAGTATTGAGAATGGTAAGGGTTAAGTTATGGTTTTTAATCATAAATAGTCTATGATACACTCTGTACAGTAGTTTACACTCATTGAAACAATGGTTTCAAAATTTGCAATTGCACCCCTGCCCCCCTCCTAAGTTATACTCAGAGATGTCTAATGAGTATTTCATCTTTCGTCTACTCACTGTTCCGGTTGCTTGGAGATTTCTGAAAGGAAGTCGTCAGGAAGTCTTGAATTTTTCAGAGAAACTCTCTTGCTCTCTTTCTGCAACTTCAGGAGCTTGTCTCGATTCCGTCGTTTTTCCCTGGCACGTTCATCTATCCTAGTATTAGAATGTTGTGGGACATATTGACATTAAATTAGCCACAATACAATATCTATGTACCAGTTGCACTGTTGCACATTCTATAAATGAATTCAAAGTATTAATTTAAAGAATCAACATTGTAGTCGTATCCAGGCTCAAGTCCAGTTTAGTAGACTGGGACTTAGACTCAGTCCTTATGTAAAATGGATGGCAAGGTTTTACTTATCTGTGGACTCAGACTCGGTACTCGTGGACTCGACTCCACTTACACTGTGAAGAAATGTTCTGAACTAAGTACAGTTTACATAAAAACACTGAACAGGAAGAATATTACTTTTATATGAAATTTAAGTGTAAATTACTTCAAAGTAGAAATTACTGTAAACAGATTTTGATAATTTACATAAAAGACACTCAGTCAACCATCTAAATTTATTTTGTGCAAAGGGAACACCGTAAAAACATGATATGAAAGTTCCTCTTTGTCTTGAAAGCTCAGGTTTTTTCTTTTCGATGCTCTGTGATCATACTTTTAGAGCATTTTACACATAATTTATCACCAATATTATCACAACTAAAATGAAGTGAATCAAAATTCATACGTGGTGACAACTGTAAAATCTAAATCTTCTGTTGCATGGTCACTATGGATAAAAAAGTGAAACCCATATTATCACTACCCTGATGAATGAATGTAAGTACATGTATGTCAGGCTCAGAGACTCCAACCCTCCTGTTTTCAGCGGGAGATCTCCTGCTTTGAGTCCGTTTTCACTATATCTCCCGCTTGAGTTCCAATCTCTCCCGCCCTAGCTGTGTTTCTCATTTTTTTTCCCCCGCCCAACCACCTTTTTGAAAACAAATGAATCTGAATCGGTGGATTTGACCTCATTTAGTGTTGTCATAATGTTCAAAACTAAACCTAAGATAGCACCAAAGAGCTTCTAAAACCCTAAAAATGGCCTCCGGCCACAAAGAATTTCATGCTTTTTACTGGTACACATTGAGTCAGAGTCTCCCGTTTACTAGGAGGTCTCGGAGGTGTTCAGGGTTGGAGTCTCTGCATACTAGCTCATGTTTATTATATGATTTTCACCGACCAAAATTTGGTGAAATATAAAAGAAATTCAAGTCAAGTGTTAGGAAGCCCTTGGCTTTCCAGGCTCGGACTCAAACATCACCAGGGCCGTTGTCAAGAGGTTACTTACTTGCGAGACTGCTGTAATGCTTGCGAGATGGATTCCAGAGCATCCTGTCGACTTCTGGAGAATGACACATCCTCTGGAGCATCATCATCGTCATCCTCATCTTCCCCATCATCATCGTCTTTATCGTGGTAATCTTTCCTTCCTGACACAGAGAAAATATACCAACAAATATGAAACCAGAACATCTGAACAACTGGAGGCAAGGTTCTCAAAAACTAGTTTAAAAAATCTTGTGAGTTTGAACCGATTTCTTTCGACATGATAATTTATCATTTGATTTTATGAAATAGTAGTTTCTAATCCTCCCCTAACCCTAGGCCTAGTCCCAACCCTTCACCGTAATCGTAAGTCTCATCCTCATTCCAAGCCAAAATCCTGGTTTGCCATGTATATACATGTAGACCAAGAGACAATTTACCCATGATTCTTAAAGGCAGAGAGGAGGGGAGAGGGGAGGGCAAACACATTGAGGGCGAAAAAATAATAACCTAGCTCAGGGGAAAAGTGCCCCGAGGACACATATATATCGTTAAAAAAGTGAAACTTGTGACTTTAAAATCCCCCTCACCTGCATTATTGAAGTCTAATTAACTATTTTCATCACATTTATCCTTGGAATCTTTCGAAAATGCTAACAAAATCAGGGAAAAAATATCAAGTTTAAAAAAATTGGGGGGGGGGGAAGCAATCCCCCCAAAGAAAAAAGCGAGGGGGGGGGGAAGCAATCCCCCCAAAGAAAAAATCGAGGGGGAGGGGGGGGGGGGAGACACATCCCACCCATCATCACCATGCATGGATTTTTAGATGGTACATGTATTTTCTTTTATATACTAGTGTAGGCCTTCCAATTTTACCTGCAAGTGTTGAAGAAACACCTTTCCTTAGAGCCATCATATTTGTACTCAGCATTTCCTCATCTTCATCAGCATCTTGTTCCTTCTTGTTATCCTCCTCCTCCTCCTCACTTGCATCTGCATTATCAACTGATCTCTCGCTCTTTCCTACAACATATTCAGAGTTCTCTGCCACTTCTTCATCTTCAAGTTCATTGTCCTCTGATTTCTCAGAGTCTGTATCATCCTCATCATTATGTTTCAGAATATGGTCATCATCATCATCATCATCATCATCATCATCATCATCATCATCATCATCATCATCATTATCGTCTTCTTTCTCAGTCCTTTTTGGTGTCTTTTTGCTGCTCTTGTGTGTCACCTGACCTGTGCTTGCTCTAGATGTTTTTCTGCTGCTTGGTGTCTCTGAGGGTACATCATGAGCTCTTTCTGACCTGCGGAGGATTCAATGAAAAAAAATGAAAATGCACAAGTATGTCAATAATCATAAGTTCATGCAGTGCATTTGTAGCAGCACTGAATAGTCAGAGTCACGAATACCGTAATCATCCATACATGGAAGGGGAATATAGTGCAATAGATACTATATTACCCCTTACAGCTGTCTGTATTCTCCTCTTGGTAAATGGTCATTCATGTGTGAGGTGTAGTGACTTAGTCATTCGCTCTTTCAAATTTTTCAATTGTGAAATATATTTTACCTTAGCTTCCCACATTTACTTGCACAGTTTGTTGAACTGCAATCAGTTTTAACCATTTCCGCACGTCTAGACATGCGACATGATTCGCAATAATTTTGCATGTCTTGTATAGATTTAGATTTCACATGTTATTCTTAATCCAATCACTGTCATTTTTAACGCATAATTTATGTCTGTTTAACCAATCATCATTGTCTATTGCAACGTGGATTTTCCCCGGCATTTTCCACTCGCTTAAGTTTTTACCAACTTTCTTGCCACGTTTCTTCTCTCGCCGTTTCCAACTTGCTCGAGTACACAACTCGCTTCTTCAGCTTGAGTCATTCGACTATCTTCGTGCACTGTATCATCA
>JZLH01S0047167.1:3626-16530 GCA_001188425.1 Eucidaris tribuloides
TATTATGCTACAAATGGAGTATAAAAAAGGACACAAAAATCTTCAAGGCCAATGACAAGGGCTTCAAGGTCAGTCACTAGGGCATCCAAGGTCATGGTCTTCGATTAATTTAAGCCCTGTGACACAGATTGACGCCCATTCAAGGAAAGCCACCTACCCTATTTCAAGACAACCTGGGGGTGGGGGGGCTGTTCTTTCTCAGAATTGTATGTTATCTAATCTTGCATATTAACCTTTTTATTACAAGAAGCATATTTTGCTCTTAATAACTTAAGGGAATGCATTATACAGCTTACAGCTCACTGACAAGAAGGCTTTTCAAGGTGTTTCACACATCTTGGATACATAGGTGCTGCATTGCTTTTGAAACTTGGAGAAATCTTTGGACCTCAACTTAGCACAAAGTCAATTATTACAATTCATGAAGTGAAAGTGAGTTTAAAGGTAACATTGCGCATAAATTGCCAAGGTATGGTCTACTGTAGGCTGCAGGGATGCCCGTATCATACCGTCAAGTTAGTGTGGTGCACTGTGAGCTTCAATATGGTGCACTTCAATGGTGCATTGATATTTAACATAACACAATGGAATGAAGTAAAGTACATGTAGTTTGTTTTTCAGCTTAGCTCTGACTGGAAATCCCACTTCTTCAAAAAGAACAATTGTCAAACGGTAACAATACATTCCACAGAAAGTTCAGATCTTGATCCTCAAGAGCAACGCAAGGGCCTAGCTTTCTACATAATTCATGTTTGTAACACAGTTAAAGGTATGAGTTCATGAGAGTTCTAGTAGTCTGTTTTGACGCTAAAAATTGTGTTTGTCACTTGGTTTTAAGTTAAAAGCACAGACTGTAAGCTTTTGGTCTTAACATGTCAGAGGATTTAAACCTTTATGGACTTTATGTGTATTTTGGTGCAGATCTACAACTTAGGCACATTAACTCTTAACGTGCCAAAGTCGCAGATCTGCACCAAATAATCTACATAAAGTCCATAGAGGTTTAAATCCTCTGGCATGTTAAGAGTTAAGAGTCAAAATTATAAGCCTTTTGTACAACGGCCACTAATGCCATTTATTATCACTGGTGACAGGCTGACAGCACCCTTTTGCAAGGCAAGAAAACGGTATTGGAGGACAGGCCAGCTTCGAGGCTGACTGTGCCATTCCTGGGCATTGGCCTCGGCCTCGGTTTCGGAATCCCGTGACTCCGGACTTACATGTACCACTTCCTCTTAACATGCCGCCTTAGTGACTCGGGTTGAGGCCAGATTGAGGCTGCAAGATTTTATAGAATCTGGTGAATCCAAGACAAACCCCATCTCATTTGTTTGGACAAAGAAGTATTTTTCACTATATTCCATACAAATTGTGGAAATCCTAATATAACTTGAAGCTACTTAAGTTTAATTCATCCCTGAACACTTCAATCTACCCGGCCCCGTGGGTCAATGTTTCTCCATGATGTTGCTGCTCATTTGCTGTAGGCCAGGCATGGTGAGACTCAATGCACATTCATTAGCTAAATGTTTAGATGGCATTTAATCATTTACATCAAATATTGTTTACTTCAAAATCAGCAGCTTTAGCTTTTATACTTTGTTTGAATTTTCTCAAATTGATAAATTTTCAGGTTGATTTGAAAAATGGTTGATTGGTTGAATGATTGTGTTTATTGATTTTAGGATTTCAAAACAATTTTAAAGGGTAACTAAAACTTTGCCCTAAAATATTACATTATTCCAAGTTGATGACTCGGACTTGGCCTCGGTGGGTGGTGACTCAGACTTGGCCTCAGAGTGTGGTGATTCGGACTCGGACTCGGCCTCGGACAATGGTGACTCGGACTCAAACTCAGACTCAGAAGGTGGTGACTTGAACTTGGTCTTGACCTCGGAAGGTGGTGACTCGACTACAACACTGTAAGAAATATGAAATGAAAGGAGCAGAGCTTATTCAAAAAGGGCAACTTCAGAAAAAGAACATGCAAATATACCAAAAATGCAACAGAGATTTGAATTACTTGCTTAGGGATATAACAAGAGGTGATAACTTGTTCAGGGTAGCAAAACATAATCATAATTTTATAATTCTAAAACATATTTCTTACTTGTTTAGTGTGTGGTTTTTAGTCTGGCAAAATTACTTGTGTAGGAAGTTTTGTGGAAGTCTATGTTCATGCATGAACATATTGATGTTGATTGCCTACCCCCATGTTCATATTATTAATAACAATCTTAGTTCATTAACAGACGATCGACTCGTTGGTTTTTTGTTTTCTTCACTTTTATTTTAGGTGAATGTAGGATGTGTTCCCAAGAAAGTTATGTTCAACACAGCAATGCACATGGAAATGATACATGATCATCAGGACTATGGATTTACTGTGGATTATAAGGGCTTCAATTGGAGGTTAGTGGTCACAGGTCAAAGGTCATATTGATTAATCGTCTTGGATTTCAACCTGTTTCCCATTGCTACTGCACTTCACAACACATCCACATCTCTGAAGTCTACAGTTAACTTGTGGAAGACTATTTGATTTCACACATCTTTTACAACATGAACCAGAAAGAAAATTACTTTGCGTGCAAATTGTGAATATTTAAACTTTTGCAATCTTTGAATGTCATACGCAATTTAACTTTTGAAGACATTTCACTTTCATCTCCCATCTCAATTACAATATTTTGTGCTCTCCTTAAATTTTGGGGAGTGCGACTTTATTGGGGATTCGTGGTGACGGGTCACATATTCTAGCTGCGCCGCCATTTCCTAATTGTTAATTTGTTATATAATTTCTGATGTTAACGTGCCTCGGGTGACTCCATCTCTTAACTTTTTCATACCGCATTTTGATTTGCGTTAATCTCTATTTGTATAATTGCTTTTGATTTCAATTAAAGGTGGAGTCGGCCCTGGCACGTTGACATTGTTACGTATGGTACAATTGTACGTGTAGTATCTAAAGTATGCATGCCCTGGTTATATTAATGTATTTATTTTAAAACATATAGCAGCCACATGAATTGGGAAAGATGGCCCTTGGTCAAAGTTATTTAGTTAATCTTTTTCTTTCCCCGGTGTTCATGTGGCTGTTTTCAATAATTTCAATATTCTCCATGCTTTGTATAATTTGATAATGCTTATATTGTTGTATGTTTTTGATGTATTTTTTGATTTGCCGAATAAATAATAATAATATTAATAATACTACTACTATAACACACATTCTCCCTAGACCCCAGCACAAGATATCGTCATGCGCATGGCAAAATGTCGTTAGCAAGTGTTTTAAAGCAGAATGTCGTCGACAGTAAATTGCTTGTAATGTGACAATCATTGGCTTATTTCACATGAAATCAAAATATTGTGATCTTTTAGGTCCTTTTTATAAGTATGTTACGCAGAAATATGGATTAAGAGTTTTTTGTCGAGTTAGAGGCAATTTAGTGTTAACGACATTCTGCTCAGAGCACTTGCTAACGACATTATGCCATGCGCACGACGATATCTTGTACTTACATGTAGTCTCTAATAGGTTAAAAGTTAGTCAAATAAAGCACAGATACCTCTTTTGGATGTAATTTGAATGTGAAAAAACAAACAAACATATTTTTGGTGCTTTAGTCACACCTATGCAAATTGCAAAACCTTGTACTTTTTTAAAGGACCTTTTGCCGGTAGAGGAAATTAGTTGCATATTGCATATACATGTAGGACCCTGTTTTTCTTACTTTTGAATCATGATACTAAACCATTCAGCATGCTGTACAATTCGTACACAGCTACACAAACACAAGCAATTAACATGCACACCCACACACACACACACACATACCCAAACAGACACACACAAACAGGAGGAAACATCTATCTGTACACACAAACACACAGACACATTTGTATTTCATACAGTACCTGTGGCACAAGCAAAATTGTGGCTGTGCAGTTTGCCTAATTTCTTTTTTAAACAACAAAAATAAATATGATCATACGTAAGAATTCTGTCTTTCGGTTATCATTATCATATTTTCATCCTGACAAAACCTGCACATCTTCTTCCCCCCCCCCCCCAAAAAAAATCATTTTATGCAGTGTTATCAAGGAGAAGCGTGATGCCCATATCAAACGTCTGAATGGCATCTATCGCGCCAATCTGGACAAGGCTAAAGTGGATTTCATTCCAGGATACGGCAAGTTCACACCAGATGGGTGTGTCGAGGTTGATGGACAGAAGTACAGAGGGAAGCATACCATGATCGCAGTTGGTGGCGAGCCGACATTGCCTGATGTTCCAGGTGGAGTGTAGTACAGTTCGACTTCGCAGATAATTTTTTCCTTTCGTATGCATTTTCAGACTTTAATTTGAAATACAATCAAATAAATATTTTGCATTGCAATTGTAACCAACAGTTTAAAGACAAAATTTGACTTTTTAATTTTAGTCAAATCTGACTTGGATCTAATTTCTTGTGTAATTGTAATTCAAAGCATTTAATTATAGTCAGGTGACTGAAATTGTAATTCTTATTGAAGATAACATTGTAAAATTGTAATTGATTACAAATTTCAAAGTATAAATTGTCTGTAATTAATTACAATTGTTATGAGTGCTGTACTTATTTCAATGTTTTGGGGTCAATGTATATGTAAATTGAAAAAGTAACTTGTACCTAGTACTTATTCTCTGCTTTCATTGATGTGTGTCTTAATACAGTTTTAGAGCAAATGACCTTATGACTTTGATTTGAAATAAATGACTGGTGTCTGACCGTTTATTTTATCTAAGAAAAATCATGACATGTTGGCATCCCGGCATCCCTAATACATCCTTATCACTCCTTTAACAATATGGTGAATGTTCAATTCAACAGGTGCCGAGTATGGGATCAGCAGTGATGGCTTCTTTGACCTTGAAGATCTCCCAAAGTTAGTTACATCATTTTTTTTTCGGGGGGGGGAGGGGGAAGACAATTTTCCTATTATTTCTCCTCAAACATATATATAAAACCACTGCACAGTATGAATATTTGATCTAACATGGTGTTCAGTAGGCATATACCAGACATCTACATATTTTTATTTTAGTAGTATTTTAATCATGCATGCTAACCTGTCGTGTCTTACTTGTAGTGATAACAAAAATGGGCTTTCAACGTTTGTCTTAAACCCTGGGTATACAAATGAACCATGAAAAAATGGCTTTAAAAGTGAACATAATTTGGGGGAAAATATCAAAACTCACCTGTCACTGTTGCACTAAATCCCTAATGTAACAAAAGAATATACCAAGGACCATTTGGATGAAAAGATTTGACTAAAAATTACATTGTCATTTATATTATGATATAATTCAAAATTATGAAAATATTCCTTGTAACAATCACTGATTTGTTATTCCAGATTGGTAAATTGTCCATTTGTTCCCACATTACCATGTACATTTCTGTGTTAGTACTTTACTGTTAAAGTAAAGCTTGTGCAGAGATAATAATAAGTGGATGTGTTGTGGCTGCTGTTAATTTTTGTTGTTACATGTATATCGCAAAGGTTATTTTAGAGTACTAAGTATGTAAGATATTATAAAGTGTTTTGTGAGATTGTTTCCCCAATCTGTGTTTTACTTATCCATGTAATTTTTTTGAAATGTATCAAGTTATGTTTTTTTTTATGATTACCGCATTTTATTTTCCCTGATACATACATACTTTTGAAAGAAACCGAGTTAGCACGCCTATTCAACTAAGTGATGCCATGTTTATTCCAAGAAGTGTAGCTGTAACATTGTAAATGTTTGTTTTCATCGTAGGAAAACTGCTGTTGTGGGAGCGGGGTACATTGCTGTGGAACTAGCAGGGATCCTGAAGGAGTTAGGCAGTGATGTCTCCTTGTTTATCAGACATGATAAGGTGAAGATTATGTCATTAATACCAACTGGTTAGGTGAAGTGTTATTTTGTTTGTGTGAATATGTGTGTATGTGTGTGTTTGTTAATGTGTGTGTGTGTTTGTGTGTGTGTGTGTGTGTGTGTGTGTGGTTTTAAAATTTGTTTGTGTGTGTGCATGTGTTTATGTGTGCAAAGTTTTAAATTCAATTTGTGAAAATTTTGGTCATCAAGAAGAAATCAGTTTGACCCAGAAGAATGCTTTGCTTGTCCATGTTTGTCAACACAGCGCCACTAAAATGTGCACCAGTCTGGACTCTGATGTCATCGAGAAACAAATAAGTTTTATACGTTAACTGTCTACTTCTAAGGTATTTTACCAAGGTATATGTGTGTTTGTGTGTGTGCATTTGTTTGTGTGTGCAATGTGGGTATGTGTGTACATGTGCATGTGTATTTGTGTGTGTTTGTTTGTGTGCGTGTGTATGTTTTTAAGTTACACATCATGGCAATAAAGTGTCCACATTTAGCAATTAAAGTTCTTCTGATATTCATTTATGTCGGTGTCTATGTGCACTTCATATTGCCCCTAGTATAGCCTACATGTATGAGAAGGGGAGGAGGAGGGGAGGTTGTGCTACTCTGTTTAAGCTTATTAGGCCCAGTGGAGTACAATTACAAGTTTTGTTAGCGGTGTTTTGGAATTATGGTTTTCAGGGCGTTAGAGAACTTGTAAAATATAATTTCCAGCTATAAAAGTTTTTAAAGTGATAGGCTAACATTGTGGAGCTTCAATTTAAAAAATTGTCAAACTTTGATATCTGAGCTACATAGTAGTGTTCAAATGGACAAATAAACACCCTAGAATACAAAAGTTTGGAAAGTTACACTGCCAATGGCAAGTTATACATGAATAAACAATAAAACTCGGGGCGAGTTTTATTAACCTAGGTGTACACACAGTAAGTCTATGGCAGGAAATGGGCAAGTGAATCTGGTCAACTTACGATTTTCACCTTTTTAAAGCACTAAATAATCATTTTGAAATACAATTTTTTCAGGGCTTCATTTTTAGACCTCATCAAAGACACTGGTAGCATGGGGAATCATGCGGCTCAGATTTTTTTAACTGTGGTAAATGTTAGCCAATACCTTTAATGGTTTGATGCATTGTTTGTACTTTGCCAGGCACTACGAAACTTTGATTCCATGTTAAGTGACAGTGTCTCAGAGAGCTTGGAAGAAGCAGGTGTCAACATTGTAAGGAAGAGCACGGTAAGTTCAACCTGTCTCATACCAAAATATTAAAACAAAAAATTGAATCATATGGTTATATCATTTTAATTTGCATTCATTGCAAAATATTGTGAAATTGACGTTGTTCCATTTTCACACTACTTCTGCTGTAACTGTGAGGGGTGAAATGTTGGGAGAAATACCCAAGTTTGAAATCTTCCATTTCTGTTATAATAATATTTTGACAAATTTTATGCTTCACTCTCCTGTCTGGCCACGTTCATCTTGGCATTATGTGCTCATTTTGGCCTAAAAATTGTAATAAAATGATTCTTATTTCAGTCTGTTGTATTGATTTGGTTTTATATTCCTAAACCATTATGACACTTTGTTGCAAATAATCTTAGCAAAGATGTACATTTACTCCCTTTATACAATTGTTATTTTTATTTTCTTTGAAATCGCATATCTGGCAAAATCTCATGTGTGGATTGGAGTCATCTTGACGTACAATGTTGTGCAAAAGTAAATGTGCAACATGACATCTGATAAAATTTCATTTCAAAGTAAGTGTTTGTGGTATATCACAAAATGATCACTGTCAAGCGTGGAAGTTAAATTTCAACGGGAAATCACCATGTTTTGCAGAATTTTAATGAAAGGTAATTTCAAAGAATCTGAGATTATCTAGCAGAATGCCTGTTAGTCCCATTTTGCATTCCTTTTGCATACCACTATAGCCAGATAAATGAGGTAAAACCATAATGATCTATCATCTGCATACATTATCACCGTACAGTCAGTGTCAGTGGTGAAGGAAGCCGATGGAACTTTGACCTACACCACCAGTGCAGGGACCTTCAAGGGCTTTGACTGCCTTCTGTGGGCCGTGGGACGTCATGCACTCACCAAAGGCATGGGACTGGAGAATGTGGTAAGGGCAATAATTACCATCACTCACATGAAGACGGGTGGTGCCAAGGGGGGGGGGGGAGGGGGAATTGGGTGGCCACCCCCACCCAAAATTGTTAAAATACAAAAAAATCGAACTTTTTGCAGTGTAATTCCTGGAAGTTGTTTAAATAGCCTGGAGAGTGATAAACTTTACAGTCAAATTTACGATAAACGGTAAAGGATATTTTGCTTTATTTATCATTAATTTGATGATACAGAGATGAAAATCAAACTGTTTCTGCATCTTAATTCTCTCTGCAAACCTTTCATTCATTCATATTTTCCTTATGTAACAAACAACTCTGTCCTCTGTCCGATACAGTACACATTTTTTTTACTAGTAATGAGTAGATGAAAAAATGAACATGATTGTTGGATTTTTTTTTCAAAAAAAACCACCCTTGAATATATAACTCTATATTTCCGTCATGTTTATCCAAGGGAAAACTGTGTCGCTTCTCATTGAAACATGCTGTCAGACAGCAGCGACCCCAAGAGGTGACATTGTGTATCCAAAATTTCTAATGGTCTTATGTTTTTTTTTCTCTGTTTATTACAGGGTGTTCAAACTAACCCCAAGGGAGATATCATGGTAGATGAATATCAGAACACGTCAGCTCCCAACATCTATGCCTTAGGGGATGTCTGCGGCAAGTTCCTTCTCACACCTGGTAAGACACCTAGGCACTCTAACTTCTGTCAAAATCTTACCAAGTTTGTCAAAAAATTAGATAATCTACACAAAGCTACTTCCTGTAACCATGTGACCAAATATGCATAGGGTACATGTATACTGCATTTCAAATCCAAAAAAAAAAAAGGAGAAGAAAAAGGAGACAATTTATGTGGGTCATGCATGGTTCTGAGATCTGTAAAAGGTGTTGTTTAAATAACAACAACGGTATCAGCAACAATGATAACATTGGTGGCAGCATCAGTACCCCCCTGGCTTGGAACCATCTCCCACCCGATATCGTAAACAGTACATCAACTGAAACTTTCAGGAACAGAATCGAGAAAATTCATCTCCTCTACGATTAATTAGTTATTGCGCCCTCTCTCCCGCTGCACTATACCGGCCGGTCCAGCAGCGTATGCATCCAGATCCAGATCCAGTTACAACTAGACATGGTTATCGACAAAAACAAGACGTATATGGGACATTATTCCACAGAATGGTGGAAAACCAGGCACTACATAAATTGGCTATATCCATCTCATTGTTACATTTATTGGTTTGATGGCTATGACATTTCTCGAAGAAACAATGGGGCCATCATTTTAACCCCAAATTTTGCTTTCTCTAACGCTTGGCCTTCACGGAGAATCGGCAACCATAACACGATATGCCACATGTGGGACTAGGCTCCACTACTGTGAATAAATTTAAGTTTAAGGAAAAATTATCATTTTTTTCTCCAGTTTTTCCATGAAATAGTGTTAAGCATATAATACTACAATGATAATGTATTGCTTTTCCAATAAAAATCTATTTACGTGAAGATAACACCCAGAAATATGTCTTCGACAAAATGTAACGCAGAGTAATCAATGTTCTTGTAATTTATACAAAAATAGGTAACCACTACATTTTGCAATATAGTCATTTGTGACTACTCTATCACAGTGCTTTGATAAGGGCACAACTTTTTTGAATGAGAGCTCCACATGAGGACATTTTTCAATTAAGTCCTCTTAAATTTTATGTATGTCCAAATTTTGTAACGTGAGTAACCGAGACATTTAAATGATTTTCGCATACTGTTCAATTTAATTCTCAAATTTTTATTTGTACAAATCAGAAGCAACATGTATGCTTGTGATAGGCATAAAGACTTTAAGCTATCTACCATTAATAATATTGCAAGAGATTACAAGTGAATCAAACATGTTTCAAATGTAACATGAGTAACTGTGGAATTGCCCATATATATATTGCTATCAACACACACAAAAAAGATTTATATCCTGAAAGTGCACGCATAACATGTCACATACAATACTAATGAGAACACAAATCATGTTTCAAACATTTTTGTATCTATTTTGAATTTCTTATATTATCAATTTTTGAATAAAAAACATTTATGGAGGTAATCAGACTAATGATTTATTAATCAATTTTATTTTTTAGTGTATTTTTTTATTTTTCAGTTAGTTTTTTAAGAAACTTTACTGATATGTTTTATTTCATTCATTTATTTGATTTAATTTAATTAGTTTTTAATCGCAATTTATTTCATTATATTGGCATTGATATTGCACAGTTGCATTAGCGGCTGGCAGGAGGCTAGCCCACCGTCTCTTGACAACAAACCAGACTTGAAGCTAGACTACAACAATATCCCTACCGTTGTGTTCCTCTCATCCTCCATCGGAACGGTCGGTCTCACAGAAGGTCAGTAGAAAGTAAAGAGCATTGACATGATCGGGAGAAGTAAAAAATGTCTCAAGAACCAAATTGGTTGAACATATACCAATAAACACCACTGAAGTGTATCTCCTGGTGAAAGATTTGTCTTGAATTTGTTCACTATTGTGGAGAAACAAGCATTCATTTACCAGCATTGAATTAGTATGGTGCCTTGATAGAAATTGATTCCCATACAAAGCTACATAACAAATTTGCTGTTCACATTGAGTATAAATCGTGATTGTGTAAAAAGTCTGGACGTAGAAGCCTTGAACAGTGTACTTGATTCAAGAGTAGAATGATCCCAAAGTGAGAACTTTTCCCAATCATGTCACCTGCCCTTTAAAAGGGACTGTTCGGCATGATTGAAGCTTGAAGCAAGACTACCAAAAAAGTGGACTAAGTTCCGAATGCATGAACGCGAGCAGATGAGCGTTAAGAGTACCATGGTAAAAGTTTGTGTATTCATGCCAAGCTGGTAGCTTGTAGTCTTTCAAGCTTCCATAATCACGGTCCCTTTAAACTTTAAACTTTCATTTTAACAGTTATGTTTTAAAGGGGAATAAAAATCAGACATCTATCTGCATTTACAAAATGAGGGAACATAAAAAAAAAATGGAAATTTTGAGCAAATTTGTTAAACAGACCTTGACACTTATCCAAATAATGATGAAGTAAAAAGTAGTGGTAGTAAGTATATTTTTAAAGAAAGTTTGATGAAATCTACACAACTGAAGGACGATGTAAGCTCAGAATTTTTTAGAATCTGAAACATTAATTAGAATTTTGCCTTTAAATGATGCCCATGTACATTACCGTCTTCATTCAACACGACCAGCGATTCTTGACAAGCCATTTTAGAGGTGAAGAAGCAACTGAGATATGTTGTGAAACTCATTCATGATTAACAGAAGTCGCAGGTGCATACTTAGATGAATTATTATAAGATGCTTTGTAATCATTTCAGGATGAGAGGGACTGAGAAAGTGCGAAACTTAATCACTGTTACCCCACAGGATCCAGGTCCCGTGTAGTTTGCATATGGATATGTGACCACAAACCAGTTTTTCACCCTTCTCGTTTCGATGAAGTGCGTGGGTTCTTTTACGTGCTGAGGTGTTTCTGTCTCAAGACTGGGCCTCCACTTTACGTCCTATCCAAGGGACGGGGTAATGGGATAAAGTGCTTACCAAGGACACAACCGCCATGGCCCGGCGTGGATTCGAACCACGGACCTCTAGGTAGAGAAACTGAAGCCTTATCCACTGGGCCATGACGGCCCTCCCCACAAAATTGATTACTTTTTAGAGTTAGCTCATCTGCCAGAATTGAATTAACATTGTGTAAAGAAATTATGAAGTTCAAATATAAATGATGACATTGAGAAAATTTACAATTCTTTCACAGCTGAAGCCGTTGCAAATATTGGTGCTGAAAATATCAAAATCTACCAGTCGGCTTTCAGAAACCTTGTATTTTGCGATGACAGAGAGCGAACAACAAAAACAAGGATGAAGCTTTGTGTGCGGCTGGACGAGAACAGAAGGTAATGCAAACATGGACTACATTTTAATTTACTTTGATGTTGGAGCAACGAAATAGCTGGTGAATGCTTAAAAAAAATTCCAGTGTAGGGAAGAGGGTCAGATACCACAAGAAGCAAATACAGGCAAACCTCCTTAATAACACGGAAATTTGGACCGCCATTTTTTCATCCGCTATAGCATTTTTCTACACTACCACAGTGTTTTTATGGTTTTGGGCAAACATATAAAACTAAATTGACTGGCTAAATGGGTCACCGAACTGTCTAGTAACAGCAGGAGCTGAAAATGTAAATGATGAATGATTTACAACTTCAACGTTTACCGATAATGAAAGCACAGGTGGGAGGGATAAATATCCAGCGCTAACTGGCATGGGCCTTGCTTCTGGCAGAAGAAGTATTTGTATCTGGCAGTGGTGAAGTAAGCTTGAGTGTGCTGATCAACGTCATGGCAAAAGGAGTTTGACAAAAATGGATACATGTCTGTCAGACTGAAATCTTAGATTTGGACTGAACGTCTGGCTTCTTAGATATAAATTTACACACAAATTTTGATTCCACCAAAAATCGAAATACAGGGGTTTGTCATCTAACAACAGAATCACTGCAGCACCTCTCTCATTGACTTCTTGTGTCGGGCATTAATGATGGCTTTCCAAAGACGGTCTGTCTGGCAACAGAATGATGCAACAAATTCCACCAATAAACTTGTTCTGTCCTCGCCATTTCTTTCTCAGGTTGCTAGGCCTCTCCATGGCAAGGTATGGCCTGTGATGAGATGCTGCAAGGATTCTCTGTAGCACGTCAAGATGGGTGCAACCAAGGCCACAGTTGATGATCTGTCGCTATCAACCCAAAGCGGCATCAG
>JZLH01S0047177.1:2836-17029 GCA_001188425.1 Eucidaris tribuloides
GTGCCAACTTCGTGAATTCAGCGACGATATGTACAAGTACCTCAACTTGTATTTGTAAGTTTTTGTATGCATCTATTGGAAATGATACATACACGGCACCAGTACAGTAGAATGGACTGTGTACCTGTACATGTGTGGCCTAAACTCAAATTGATTCCTTCAAAATCTTGTACATGAACACTAGTAATATGTCACTAGTCTAATTTGGTTATTGATGTTAATAATACAGGCTACTCGACAGCCCAGTTCTGATGAAAAGTATGTACATGTATTGTAGACAGTTAATTCTTCATGTGTCATTGTGTAACATGTATGACTACATCTCAATAAGTATGGTAATCAAGCACATAGAGATCAATCTCATTGGAACTGTGCACTTTTTTTTGGTACAGAACAAAGCCCCAATACTAAGTTCTTATCACCCTGCCCAGGCCCCAGACCACCACCCAAAATGGTTCATATCCATGAAATCCAGATTAGTAATTTAGTATATTGGTAATGACATGCACTACACTGTCTACTACACTCCACTACACTCTGCAGAGTAGACTGTGGTTATTGACACTCTGTCCAACAGCAGACATAATGGCAGGGGTTGCTGATTATTTTTCTCCCAGATTTGATCCAGCTAACATAACAAACAAGCTACATAACATACAAATTATGGATAATGAATACGTATACAGTAACTATGAACCATTTGCATTATACCGGAAATTAGACAGGCTATTTGTTCTTCTGTAATGATAGACTAAATTTCAAATTTAATAAATCATCATTTTGTTTTTTCACGATGATGTTTACCTCAATTAATTACCTGTCCTTGTTGCCCATTCATTCAAATAATTTTCCTACTACTGACACTGTGAAATGTGAAGATTTATTTGAATTTTAGTCTATGAATGATTTATGAGTTATTTCTTTGATGTGTTCAATTTAGGAGTGCCCAATACAAAGTATAATCTTTCTCACTATTCAGTGCCAAAACTTTGATAATATAATGATGACTAAATAATGCATCATCAATCTGCACTTTAACAATTGCTTGTTTTCTTTCAATCTGACCAAATAACCTATGATGCATTACATGGCACCCATTTATCACACAACCACCGACCACTCTGTTCCAGGGCAGGCTATCTATAGTATAAAGAGAGGAAATGGCTAGGTTGGAAGTGGTCCTCAATTTAGGACACAATGCCCCCAGAATCAAGTATACTTTTTAAAGTTTATGCAGTGAAAATTTCATTTTCATACACTTCCTCTATGTTGTACAACTAATATCAGAAAATGCTCTCAACTCAAGGTAGAATTTGTTGTGTGGCTTTCTATGGGATCGATTTCTATCAGGACCGGAGATTAATTTAATACTGGTAAATAAATGCTTATTTTTCCTCGGGAAAAGAAATTCAACACAAAATCCTTCCAGCCAAGATACACTCCAGCTGGTGTATACATTGGTATGTTTCAACCAGTTTGGTTATTGAGGCTTTTTTGTTTTTACTTATTTGTCCAAATCACATCACTACTCTCTAAATTACAACACTTCAAACCACTGTACTGATATGACTCAAAATAATGAATCGCCAATATTTGCATTTATTAATTTTAACCCCGATGATTCAAATGAAAAATAAATGAGTTGTATCATTAATAATTTCTTGATATTTCAGCAATTTTACAGGCCTCTATCCAATTGATCTTGATCAATTAACCACATTTTGGAGGATATAAAAAAAACATGCCCAGACATGATCAATTGTTGTGGTTTTGATGAAGTCACCTCACTTATGATTCACACTACCAATCGGATATTAACCTGTAAGAATTCAGTACAGAAGATTGGAAATCTCTGTCCAGTTTAGGACACAGATTTATTGTTTTACATGAGAAGGTTAACTTCCAAATTACCATATAGGTAAACCCAGAATAAGTTTTTATCAGTGAGTGAAAATAATGAGATTTAGAAATAAACAGAAATTTTTGAAAACAGAAACTATTAACTTCTTCAAAATCTTTAGATGGCTATTGTATACAGTACCAGAAACAGTAACACTAACAAATATCACTAGAATATAAAATTCCTCTAAGTTAAACTGTGAATTTGTTTTCATCTTTCAAAGTTAAAGGGATGCGCCGCTCGTAATCCATGTACGTTTATTTACATGTACCTTAAGCTTGCCCCTATTGCAAGGCTGTGCGTAACACTGAACTCTATGCTACATGTACGTAGTGTAGAGTTCAGTGGTGCGTAACTACAATCGTGGAGCTGCGAACAGAATTGCCGATGAGAGTCAGTTGGGCTTAGTTCGCCTTTCTTCGCGTGAATACGTGCTGCATATGGAATTGCACACAATTCGTACGCGCTCGTTTTCCGAAAGTATACGGGCATTCCCAAATATTACCCGAGCTGGGCCACCTCCAAACCACCACGATATGTGACTTTTCGGTCCCTTTAATTGTGATTCCGATGGTGTTTTAAATTCAGTCACTGAACTTGTTTTGTCAATGAGTTGCAACCAACATTTTACTGGCTGTTTGGAACAGGCCTGGGACCCCGAATTTGATTCCAAATCAAAGCTGCAATGTTGAGATCCCATACCACCGTCTAAATTTCATATTTTCACAAATATAAACAAAAACAAAAATCTAAATATGTTTTTTCTCATTGTCCAACAGGTAAATGAATGGAGAGTTTATAAATGTGACTTGTTTAGTCGGTGTATGGATTACAAGAATTCTAGTGATGTAGAGCATTGCTCTTGTAATGTTCATTACATTCTAATTCATTGTCCACTTCTTCCTAATTGGGGGTTACATGTATATCATTCCCTAATATAATTTGAATTGAAGTACTGTATGGGTAAATTGCAAAAGTAAGCCATGCAATCAATGGTAACTTACAAAAACAAAATTACTGTTCAATACCAAAAAAGTAAGTACTTCTAGCAAGATGATGATGATTATTCTAATTTACATTTATCATCATCATTTATCATTATCATTAAAAGTTCAAACTTCAGTTATGCTTGTGAAGTTTTAAAATGTGAAATTATCTTTAAAATCTTACTTGACAATGAAGACAAAGTTGTACAGAGGTGTAACATTACATCCTCAATTGATGTCTGGGGTATAGTTCATCCATTCCCCAGGCACAAAATCATGCACATAATTAAACCCATGATTAACCTTGCATTACACCCATAACTCATGGCTCTGTAATCACCCAATCCAGGTACTCAAGGAAGAATTATTAGCTGGAGACAGGTTCTTCAGTAAGTGAAGTTCCCAGATATTAGAGATGTTCAAGTCAAGGGGAAAATGAGAGATACAGGCCTCTCATTTCTTAATTCTTGCCAAGAAGTGAGAACAATTTCACACCTTCTTAGAGCCATATGGAGAGGTTCTTACGAAAGCTTCCCATTTGAAACATCTCCTCGTTTATCATGTCAAGTTCGTCAACTATGTTTTTCAGGACAGCGCAAACATTTTTATGAGTATCCTGTTGGAGGTACATGTATCGTGCCAATGAAAATATTATTGCAAGAGCAGCTGGGTGTAACTCAGAAGTAGAATGACCTCATAATATATTAAGTACTTCAATCAATGTGACAGCATCATAGCAATACAACCCTTTACCCCCTCGACTAAGATGTCACTGCACCAGTGTGAACTTACACGTCCAAATTGATGTCTGAATCGCTGTTTGAGCTGCAGTCTTTATCATGGGGGTAAGCAGAATCTGGCAATATTACTCATTGCCTTTATTATTTCTGACTTCAACTGCACTTTTTACTAAAAATATGCCTCCATTAAATGTCTGATATCATCCAGCTGTTGGGCTCTACAATGGACTACCAGAATGCTTATTTTTAAGTAAAAACATGGACATAATCTTAGGTCTGCTTAAATGGTCCAAGATGTAAACAAGATTTTCAATCCAATCCTGATGTGAGAACCATGACACATATCACTGAGTCCAAACAAGGAATTATCATGGCAAGTGATCAAAGAACTTGAATTGTCCATAATTTCTTCAACTGGAAACTTGGAAAGAACATGTGGCAAAGTTAATGTCAGAAACTTAGAAATAAACAAAATTATGTAAAAACATTAAATTAATCAATTCAAATATAACAATAAATAAAGCCTCCCAATACCGTAATGTTTAGATGGATTGGATTGGAAGCCAACCACTGTACTGACTATGTATACTGGCTAATGTACTGATAAGGTTTACCACCCAGTGTAGCCACCCTACAAATGCATGTTATGTCTGTCCAAGGATTACTAAAGCGAGTCCGCTTAGTAACTCTTGGTTCTGTCAGAGTGTGACAGCATTTACATAACATTTCGGGTGTTTGCTGTTCTTATCTCCTCTGATTATTACTTTCACAACAATACTGATAAGAATTGGAGATCTTCAGCAGCACACTGACAGTCCGAGTCTGGTGATCTATCATGACTTCCAGGTCAGCTACACTGGGAATTTCTGATTGCTGAACCTGACTGGCAGGCTATAGACTATAGTGTACATAAAAAAAATTCATAATGAAAGTCATCTGTGCAGGATTTAACCTACAATGCAACAAAACAACTGGTTGTGGGACCCCAAAAATAGTGTTTGTTTTCTTTTGCAGTTTGTTCACCAAGGCAAATCCAGTGCACTACAAATGTGTCTGTATCTAGGTTTAACTTTTCTGTGTTGAATAACCCTGTGACCAGGGGTTTAAATGGCTACATAATTAAAAGTGCTAAAATGTCCTTTGAGAAAAAAACATCTGATTATAGTCTGTGACATCTCATGTACTGTGCATCTTTCCACAGATCACTAATTCATAAGACAGATTCTGCACTACACCCTGTAGGGCCAGCCTTCATGTACATGTAACTGAAAACTAATGCCATTAAATGGATGTGACCATTCTTGTTTTCAAAATTGAATTTATAACATATTTTCTAGAATTCCAAGCCTTTTTTGGGGGGGGGGGGCACATTTGATAATTTCTGGTTTTCATTTGGTGGCAAGTTCCAGTTCATAAAGAGGTAAACCTAACAGTAATTTTGGATGGGGTTCCTATGATCTATATACACTGTATTTCAGACTATTTCCTAAACTGAGCAAAGTCATAGAGGTTAAGTTTCTAATCTGCAGGACATGCAAAACATACATGTACACTTGCAGAAATTAGACCTATAACCAAACCATCTAACAAGAAACTAACTATTCAGCTAATCTTGAATCCAGTGTAATCCTGTATACTTACAAATATCATCACTGCATTCAAAATAGCTAATTTTCTGATTTTTTTTTCACAGTTAATTAAACTAAACCATGTCCCTTACATACAATTGAACAAAATAATTACAATCCTTTAACACAGTTGCTATAAGCCTATTGTATTTTATGAATAAGCAAAGGACCTTCAAGACAGAAGCTCCTTGGAATAAATAGCAGAACAAGCAGGTGCCCAGTTGCAGTTGCCACGACAACTGTACTTCAGCGATGGGCAACCCAGAAATAATACTGGTTGCCAGGTCTTAATTGTGTTACTGTGGTATGGACTCTATGGAGCTCTGTGTGTATCAGCCCTGGATCCATTGGAGATGATTTCATGCCAGTACACACATTCTCCATGGACCCCAGCCTGAGATATCTTGTTCTTAGTCTCTAATGAGTTTTTTAAAAAAATGCAGTGTTATTGCTCCAATAGTAAACTTTAATATTTACAGTTAGAGATATAATGTAGTAAATATTTTCTTTATGATTTACCTAAAATAATGTGGAGACTGCATGGTTTATACACTGTGTCAAAGTACATGTACAAGTTGTCTTTGTGTACCAATTGTAACATAGCATTATCAGTTTTCATACTGCGAAATTATGCCATAAAAATTTGGAGTACATTGCTTTGGACAAGATGAGAAATAATACCAAAGTTTCTAGTACCATGGAGGTAGACTGAGGCCACAAGCTGGTGTATTTAACCAATTTACTGAAGGAACACATTAATTTTCTCTGGCCATCTTCAATTACCAAGTGTTGATAACAGATCCCCTTTTCTACCACAGTATGAGCAAAGTGCTTTCACAGTCCCAGTGCACTAATTCATGACCTGAAGCAGACTCCCTACTGGGTAGTAGATATTTGACATTTCACCAGCTTGCTCAATTGATGGTGGAGCATGACATCCCTGCTGTACTGGTCAGTCCATGGTCAGATTGGTCACTCAATTTAGAATTGTTACACTTCCTACTAGCTTGGTGATTAATCATTAACTGCATGATGATCAGGTGTGAGTTATATTGGACTACAGTAAGTGACCTCATAATTTTTCAGGGGTGATCAGGGTAAACAAAACATAGGAAATCACAGAATTATTAGCATTTAAAAACATGAACTATGAACAGGATTTTAGTGATCTACAATATTTGTATACAGTCCCAAGATCTATATAGCTACATAGTCAATCACAATTCACAAATGCCAAATATAAATGCTCCCATACTTTATACAGATTTGCAGTATTCACATGATGCACATTGCACAATTAAACATGTTTTTTTCGCTTGAAAGTAAGTAAGTATTGTGTGGTTTATCACAAAATGGTGTCAAGTGGTGAAGTGAAACTATTTCATTGAGAAATTACAAGACTTTGCATGAGTTCAAAGGTCAATGACATGTTTGGCATCGGGGGTAGTCCTCCACTTAGGATAAAACTATTCTAGGATCAAGTAAACTGTGCAAGCATTCTGCACTGTGCAAACTTTGTAGTCAAGAGTTGACTCTTTTCAAAATAACTTCCATCAGTAAATTGCAACTACATATTCAATGATATCATGATATAACACAATGTTATCATTTCAATTATTTGTTTTTCATTTCCTCTTTCATCAGATTTTGATGAGAAGCATACATCACTGAAGTTTCCCCCTTGAATGCGGCTGCCTATATAGGCAATAAGAAGTCAAAAGTAATTAGAGTCCTACCACTAGCAGGTTCCCCCTGGACCAGTACCTGTCTCGTGTGATGAGCCAAAATAGTAAAGAGGACACATCACATTATCATTTAGTCATACTGTGATACTGGTATACATGTGGTTACACAAGGATGTCATAAGACGTGATATGCAGAGAGTAAGTTCCTGATTCTGGAATACATTAAAGAGTAAATTATACACTATTATTGTGGAAGCCTGATTAAAAAAGAAAAAAAAGGAATTGTTAAACTTTAATATCTGACCTACATGATATTGTTTGAATGGACAAGTAAATGCCCTGCATACAATAAAAAAAAAATATTGGAAAAGTTTTGCTGCCACGGTCATAACTTATGCAGCCATCCAGTGAATACTAAAAAGATAGCAATTTTAAAGTACATGTACAGTATTTTGTTATGAAGAACAATTGTTTTAAGGCTTTATTTTCAGATCTTATCAGAGACATTTAAAGCATGGATAATAATGGAGCTCAGTTTTATTTCTAAACTGTGATCATTATATTTGAATTATAAAAGCTATTAATGAGATTATTGTATAATATATTTATCTTCCAAATCATTATCTTTGGTTAGAAAGGTGTCCAAAAATTGTATAATTGAAATCACGTTTATATTTTACTTGGAGGTTTAATTCGTATGAAAGAAAGTTGAGAGATGATAGTGAATGACAAACTAGGCCTATAATTTAAAAGTATGATTTCTTTACCTTTCATGCCAGGGCACATCCTCACCCAACCTAAGCACCCCTCAGTCCCCTGGCACAAATTATAATATTGTCTTGCATGTATGCAGGAAACAGCACCTGGACATATGGTGGCTCAGCATTAGCATGCTAACTGTAGTATGAACAGGATTCATCATTGTCTCTTTTCTTTTCAAGCTTTTGTGTTCTAATTCTAGACAATCGTCTACATGAGCACTGAGTGTTCATATCATTTTTTTTTCAAATGTACTGTGTTTTGAAAACATCCTTGATTACTTTCAGTATAAGACATGAATATTGTATGCACTGACCAATTAAAATAGATGTACATGTAGTTTCGTCTATAGATATCTTTTTGCAGTTTTGCATCATTTTGGAAGATTACAGAATGTTCTTAGCGAGAGACATGCAGGCTGAAGGCAAAATGTAAAATGGTCATGTGGCACCACAAAGAACAGAAACCACTTTATCAAAATGTCACGGTTTACATTCTGGTTATCTTCTAGAACCTGCAAATATCATTTTAAATGGTCACATGAATAACAACAGACTTGATATATCCCTTAAATGAGCTCAAATAGTGGCAGATTCTGCATCACATTTTGCAACTTAGCTACTTGTATCATAGCTTAGACTTAGCACAGCTCTGTATCACAGCATTTTATCAGCCTTGGGGAAAGGAACATTAATGGGGTAACCAAAGCAGGTGGGATCATGTTGCCATTTACTCTCTACATGAAAGATGAGGTTATTATGGGGGATTGCGGTGTTGTACCTGTCTAGCACTGTTGTTTTGAAAAATGAGACATACTGCAAATGGGAGGTCAGAATTTATCTACAGTATGTTTAGCTACCTCTCTATCTCAATAGGTTTGCTTGTAAATTGTAGTAGAAAGTACAAACAAGAAAACAAAACATTCAGTGGTTTGAGCATAATGTGAAGTAATCAGAATGCTGTTATGTATTTTGACAATTTGCCATTGATGACTCAGAGATGTCTTAGAATACCCTCCCATCAAGACTGCAGACCGAGCATTAATATTTAATGATCGATGTTATTCACAACATTATTGTGTACAGTGTAATTTTCATTGAGCCTTTCCACTATATGTAAACAGTAACATTAGCATATCACCCTTGACTAGTTGACTTGACACCGTATATTAAATTGTTCCTTCTGATGTCAAAAGTACAATATGCATGACAGACGGAAGAATTTGTGACAAATTTTCCATCCTGTTTTTAATGGTAAGAATAACAAATTTTCCATCCTGTTTTGAATGGTAAGAATTTGTAAAGTACCGGTACATGATAGATTTTGTGGGGCTTATGAAACAGTGCAGATAAAATCTTTATTCATTTTTTTTACATATATGAAAGCAAATTGGATGGCTTTAGACATAAAAACAAAATCAAAATGTAACTGTAACATTTGGGGATGATTTCAAATTTTGCAGTTCATGTCTAATTTTTATGGCCTGAACCATATAACCTTACATGTAGCTTTGTTTCAAGCTACTGGACATTATTTTCATCATCTAATATGTTGACATCACAATTTAGCACTGAGTGACTGCATAGAGTCTCAGGAGTTAAGTGTGATATTTTATAGAATCCATGGGAAGAACTCTGGGGAGAGTCCAAGAGTGAGTGTAATTAATTTGGAATTGTTAAAAGATATTTGTTGATTAATAATTTCAGAATGGATAGGGCGATTCCGTGCTAAAAAATTGGCCATTTTCACAACATTTTTCAATCTGCTGTCCAAACAAATGAGGAAAGACAATTTGTTTGTGGTAATTATAAAGTACAGTGGTAGCCTTGTGAAAAAATGACAACAAACAAAAATTTGTTGTTTATGGGTTAATTAGAGTCAAAATGTCGCGTGTCGTACGGGACATCTCTGCGTCCGTAGACACGCGACATTTTGACCTCTAATTCACCCATAAACAACAAATTTTGTTTGTTGTCATTTTTTCACAAGGCTACCCACTAGTACTTTATAATTACCACAAAACAAATTTCATTGCTCAAGCATTCAGCCTAGAGACCAGAAATTGTTGTCAAAATGTCCCGTACGACACGCACGGAATCCCGCATCGATGATATTGTATCTCATCAAAATTGCAGGCACATTTGAGGTGAACTCCCTACAGGTAGTCTTTCTGCGGCTTATTACTCATGAATCATACATGTGCTGTTAAATTTTACATTTTTCCAAAGCACACTAAGCACTAAGCATCATGCACACATGCATAACCCTACATTTCACATCTATTAGCCTTTGTACATGTATCTGTGGCTCTATTTCAGTCTGTATAATCTGCATGGTACTGTACAAGCAGTTGTGTACTGTTACTATGATTACCATGGCATGACAATATGGGATTATCAGTTGATCTGCATGCACAGGCATTGTTACCTATAGGGGAATTAATCTCATTACTGGTATGCAGTGCTGTGTTTAATGCTGCACCCTGGTACTACACAATACACAAATACACACACACACACACATTTACAATTCAACAAACAGCATAACATTACATGCAATAACATAACATGTCAACGTACATGTACTGCATATTTATTTATTTATTTTTTCATTTTTTTTATAATACCCTGAAAATTGCTCACTCTGAAACTTTCCCACTTTTGAGAAATTACTCAAAATGTAAAATCGTCCCCGGGGGGGGGGGGGGGGGACCCGACGAGATTTCCCACTAGATGCTCTCCTTTAATTTAAACATCATAATTTGTCATTGTTAACAATTTTCAGTAGGTATACCATGATGTCGTTGTCTGGTGTCTGGGGTGACAATAGAATACTTTGTGACAGATTGACCAAAAATTAGTCTGATTGATCAAAACTGTACTTGGGCGTTCAAAAAAAACCCCAGAGAATTATATTTTGCATAATAGAATAATATTTTACATAATGTGATCTGTGGCACTGTGCACAGCATATTGGTAGCTATTGAATGTGAAACATCATTACTCACTGCAATGGTAAACTTTATTTAGCATTCAAGGGAGGTCAATCAATTAAATACTGAAGGAGGGTCTACCATGAAGTTATATCCATCAGTGAGCAGATCAATGCTGCTGGTCAGATTATAATGATTATCAAGGTCAGTCATTCTGATCAGGTCAAATCAAATGCAAAATAAATAAACAAATAAATGAAATAATAATACAATAAAAGGGAAAAAAATGATACACGTCTTCAAGTAGTAATCTCTTTAGGATGATCATATCTTCAGCCATTTACAATAAAAATGTCAACTTTATAGGCCTGTACACGTTTATATGAAAATCATGAAATGTAATATGATGTGGTGTAAATCAAAATCAGAATACAGTATTTGTGCAAATACATGTAAGTAGTAATAGGTAAACAACTATGGTTCATGAAATTCAAAGACTTACAATCTACCCTGTGGGATTTACTCGGTTACAAAAACATTATCATTTGTTGTGTTTTTGAACAACAAATACAAATACATGTAAGTAGTAATAGGTAAACAACTATGGTTCATGAAATTCAATGACTTACAATCTACCCTGTGGGATTTACTCGGTTACAAAAACATTATCATTTGTTGTGTTTTTGAACAATAACCAGATCCGACAATATCAACGTGGAATTGTGGATACAGGTCCACACCATTCACCAGTACACTATTATGGTGCTAATTTGCTAAAGTCATTGGACAGGTGATTAGCAATATTTTGACATTGTGAAAACACACACACTATAGGACTTTGGAACTGTCACCCTGGGGCCTGCCTTGTCCACTGATTTCCTGTGTGTGACTGCACTCTGAGTGAACTACTAATGGAGACAGAGCAAACTGGAGACCTTGGAATACATGTACTGAGGAATGTCAATATACTGTACACACACACAAGTGTGATTTTTGTGCTGCCAAGTGAAAAATAGTCCTGTAAATTGACAGAAATTACATCTATAGATCAATCATTACTCATATTGCAGCTAATCCGGTGACAAATGTTGTGTTCTTCAATGTTCAGTTATTATTATGTTCCATGTTCTCCAGTCATCCCCCCACCCCTCCCCCACCCCTCCCCCCCCTAAAAAAAACTACACAAAAACAAAACTAAAGTTGCACACTACTTTATAAATATTAGTAATAATTCTGGTATGCATAAATGAACAGCAGTGTCTGCTGGAGTGCTGGCCTCGTATAAAGCATTTCAAACAAGCTTTCTGTGCAATCTCTAGGCTAGTTTAAATGAATTATTTAATCATATTTATACTGGTCTGGATTTATTTTCATTTTTGTGGGTAGTCTATCTTGAATTATGCTGCGGTGTCCATTAAAAATGAAAAAGTGAAAAAAAAAATGTTGGACACATGCACATATGGAAACAAATGACAGCAAGCAAACATGATAATGAACTGATGAAGATGATGATAAAGATGATGATGATGATGATGATGATGATGATGATGATGATGATGATGATGAAATTATCTTGTTTGCTTGATATTAAAGATTAGGGCTGGGTCATCACAAATTTTTTGTGTTGTTTTAATCCAATGAAAACAACATAATGCATAAACAATTAATTCTGTTCATTTGAATACATCCTAACACCACACAAAAATTCAAGGTTACTTTACAATTTTTATTCAAGAATAAATAGTGCCCTCTAAATTCAGAACAAGTTTGAAGAATCCATTATGCAAAGCTACGAGAGATCATGACAAGACAGGAACTCATTATTTTGCTGATCGATGTATGTAATTTATTTTGTATTGTATTAACCCATTGCCTCCTAGATTCTGTAATTCCCAATGGGTACATGTACACAGTACATCCAGTTAAAGGTTAAAAAGGTACTTGTAGTAGGTATACATAATTGCAAAATACATTTAAAAATTCTAAAAAATATAAAAATCATGTTTGATAAATCGCTATAAATTCTAATCCCATTGCCTGTGAGATGCTAAAAAACCCATAAAGAGTTAAAGCAGGGCACATCCTGTTCCCATAATGTAGCCAACAGGTTAAGAATAAGAATCGATTGTGTGTACGTGGTAATTGGTAACCACCAACCAAGGAGGTAGTAGGCGAGCCTAATACCTCCTTGCACCAACCAAGCAGGGTATCCTTGACTATGAGCCCTGCATCCAGGTGTAGTCTACCATACTGTGCAAGACTGGTTTCAGTGTGACGGAATAGATGGATGAATCATACTTTCTCATACGTACCCTGCTGTGTAAGCCACATGACCTGTATTTGTATCACATGTTAATGCACAATTATCCTTCACTGTTAGTCCCAGAATTCTTTCCAATGTGACCTGTATGGTATTTGAATACAGAGAATGAAATTTTGGGATTAAACATACAAATGAAAGATATAGACATGGTATTATTATTATACATTGTATCATATCTACAAATAATACTCTGAACCAACCCTTCTACTAATGCTTCCAGTAGATTATTCCAGGTACATGTATGTGTTGTGTGTGACAGTGTGCATGCGCTTGTAATCCTTCGCCCTCCCGCATGGAAATGCAAGTATGGCACTCCACATTCTAGAACGAGGACCTCCCAAAAATGGGCACTGGCTGCAAATTCTTACCTAGTGTAAACGATTGCAAATTTGATAAGCAATCATTAGGGGCATCCTCATATTTTTAAAGAAATCATACACAAAAAATGTTACACACATAGCCGTAGACCAACGGTGTCTGTCGTTTTTCTTCAGAGATTCTCATTTAACAGTCTTATTGACATAACTTATACTGTGGTCCCCTTATACTGGGGACCATAGTATAAATGTCAACAGACTACTGTTATTCGAACGAAACCAACAGACACCATTGGTCTAACATAGTCGATGAAGATGATGTAACCCAAGACAAGTGTGGACTGTGTCTGTGGAGTGTGTCCTCAGTTGGCGGTTGAATATAAGTATGTCCTCATTTTTTGCAAGTCTGTATTTAACACCTTGGGTGCTATCGGCCCACCGGTGTGCCGAAACAACAATCAGTTCCATACTTTTTAATTTGAAATTAAAGGCAAACGTCACTAAAGTTCTTATCAATAATATTTATCGTAAAATGAAGACACATTAAAACAATTGCATCAGTTTAAATGTCTTGTCTCGACAGCATTTGGATTTTCTTTATAGAAAAACTAGCCTGTCCAGACGCCGTGCTACGCACGGCGTCTGGCCTATACCTTCGCAGTCTCGTGGGGTCCGAGGTGCGACTGTTTGCGGGGCTTCTTATTACAACGATAACATTATATAAACTGTCCACCCACAGACACTTCAAAGTCTAGATACAGTTGCAGCGCATTACTAAAACTTAGAAAAAATATGTAGAACTCACCCAAATCCGAGATTTTCTTCCGCCTTCAGTCTTCACTTCTGTTGGCTACTTATGGGAACAGGATGTGCCTGCTTTAACTCTTTATGGGTTTTTTTAGCAATCTCCAGGCAATGGGATT
>JZLH01S0047177.1:26453-40920 GCA_001188425.1 Eucidaris tribuloides
GATGATTTTCAAACATTTTTTTTTTATATCAGCAATTTCATAGATATGCATTTTTTATGCCTCCGCCCGTAAGGGAGCCGGAGGCATTATGTTTTCAGGTTGTCTGTCCGTGCGTCCGTACGTCCGTGCGTCCGTGCGTCCACACTTTTCTTGTGAACAAGATTACTGAAGTACCACTGAAGGGATTTGAATGATACTTGGACCAAAGGTAGACCACTAGGCAAGGATGAATTGATTAGATTTTGGGACAAATCCGTCAAGGGTCAAAGGTCAAAGGTCAATGAACTTTGTCCTAAAATTCCATTTTCTGCCTATAAGTTCAGTAAGGAGTGTTCACTGTTGTTGTAATTTGGTGGTTAGGTTCAAAACCAAAAGACAAATATTTTGGTAGAGTCACAGGTCAAAGGTCAAGTGTCAAAGGTCAATGAACTTTGTCCCAAAATGCTATTTTCTGCCTATAAGTTCAGTAAAGAGGGCTCACTGTTGATATAATTTGGCTGTTAGGTTCAAAACCAAAAGACAAATATTTTGATAGAGTCACAGGAGTCAATGGTCAGGGTCAAAGGTCAAAGGTCAATGAACTTTTTGCCAAACCTATAACTTCAGTTAGGAGTACTAACTGTTGATATAATTAGGTTGTTAGCTCCAACATAGTGGGCACACTGGGCGGAGGCATACCCATCGACTGCGCGCAGTCGAACTTTTCTAGTTTCCTGTCTAAATCAGTGATTTAAATTGGCCCAATCATTGAAGCCTACAGATGTTCACAAGCTTATTTTACCGTAAGATTTATGTTTTAATTTTTCTGAATATTTGCACTTTAACTTCCACTAGGTGACTCACAGCACTGGGAACCATGGCCAGGGTCTGGCATGTGCTGCCCAGCTGGCTGGGGTACCCTGCAGTGTCATCATACCCAAGGACACCCCTGCCGTAAAGGTGGACGCCATCAGGGGTTACGGGGCACGGGTCGTCTTTTGCAGACCCTCCCAGGAGTCCAGGTGAGGTATTTTCAACATTTCCGCTCGCAACCGCTGTGTTGTAGCTTTGGTTAACCATTGAACACTTATGAATTTTCAGAATTTCATTGAATTATTTTTATAGCAGGGGCGGCACCGAGGCACCATGGTAAAATATTAATTGGTGCAAATACTTACAGTGGTAATTTTATGACAAGCTAGAAAAAGTTGCGGGAGGGGGGGGTGGAGGGGCTTGACCCCAAATGAAAATGTAACATGGCCCGAGGGGGGCCAGTAAAATATAATGCTGACACATGCCGTGGGCAAATTATTTCCAGACACCCTAAACAAAGTTTTTCGCGGGCTTCATTTACACATTTTTGGCCCTAAACAGTTGTCGCCAAATATGACCCCTAAACAGTTGTTGCTACTTTGCTAGTAAGCTAAAAAGAAAAAGCTTGGGCCCGAAAAAAACATTTTACCTAAACACGTTTGAGAAAGGCCTTAAAAAAAAAAAGCTTTGAAGAAAACCCTAAATACTTTGGGACCCCTGTTGGACAGTTCTTTCAAAACCACCCTTTTTTTTTTTTCGCATTGGAAATCGGTGTTTTGATACCTTAAACGGTGCACGCGCGGCCCGCGCCGTAAAAACGCGAAAAAACACCCTTTAAACGCGCTTTTTTAGTCACGCATGTGTCAGCAATTATATTTGGACTGACGTCCCCCCCCCCCCAGGTAAACATGTACAGAGAGGCTATAGATCGTGTCTAAATCAACAGCACTAGTGCCTCAGCTACCTGTCCTATGGTGGAAATGGGGGCGGGCGGGAGCTGTGAATTTTCAAATACACTAAAAAAACCCTTTAGTTTCAGTGTTTTGACTTTTTGAGAACCAATGGGGGCAGCCGCACCCCAAAACACTAACCCCCCCCCCCCTTGTGGTACCTCTGTGCCTCTTGTTTTGCGATTAAAGTGCTTGTGGAGAACTTCCCATTGGTTTTGTACAAAGATTTTCCATATAATAATCATTAAATTTCAGAGATAGCAGTAGAGATTATTTTCTTTTCTGTGACATACTGTATACACCATCTATTTCACGTCCATATATTTTCGCGATTTTGCTTCAAGACGGAATTCGCAAGAGTTTATTTTCGCCATTTCATTGTATTTGCATGTACTTTTTACAGAAATATTTAAGAGTGCAATTTTGTGTGCGTGAAGTCACAAAATTTGCGAAAATAAAATCACTGCAAAATATTCAGTGTATAAGGTACTTCAATAACAATAAGAGAGGAACTGGGAATTTTGAGAACACATGAGAAACACTGGGAATTCGTGTACAAAATCAATGGGGAGTACTCCACACTCTCAGAACAAATGGTACTTAACACTTTGAGTGCTATCGGCGAACCTGTTCGCTCAGGGTTGACTTCACTCAGGTACTATCGGCGAACAGGTTCGCCGAGAAGACAATCGGATCCATATCTTTTAATTCGAATGATAAATGTCACTGAAGTTCCTACCAATGACATTTATCGTAAAATGAATACACAATGAACCAAATAAATGAGTTAAAATGTATTGTCTTGATAGCATTTGCGATTTTACAGAAAATCGTACATATTGGAAAGGTTATACACATTATACACATTTTTAGCCCTGCACCCAAAGTGTTAAACGTTACCCAATATGAATGCATATGAAATGATTTATATCTTTCTAATTTTTGTATTATTGTTATACGGTAGGTGTCCTACTTAAAATCCTGCTGTGCCACATTAACTGACCATAACTTAATTTTTAATATAAGTCCAGAAAATACTGGGTAATCCTATGTGACAGTATTTATAAGGAAACTGGGTTCGTGAGATGAAAGTGTAGAATAAGGAATTAATCTGCTCTCCTGTTGTGGGTATTAGACTTCTACAACTGTGTGAGATGGTGAATAAATTAGCAAGACTGTCGGCATGCTGATCAGTAAGTGAAGCAAAGGGGTAACAAAAGGGCAAAACAAAAGAGTAATTACTGTTATTTGAGATAGAATGTCTAACAATAAGTTTATCATGAATTACAATGATTTATGTTAAGTAAACTTGTTTATCCTCAAGACCAATAAATTTAGTTAAGTTTCGTATCTGTCTTCCACTTTTGCAGTGTAATGTACGGTATGAATCAGAACCAATCGAGTACAACAAATTGGATATCATTCAACTCCCATGACCCAAGACCATAAATTAAAATGCAAAATACACATCAACAGGTGCATCATTACATAGCTTCCTTATATCATCTTGTTTTTGTTCAGTGATGTGGTACATAATACCAATAAAAGCCCAAACCTCAAGTTGGTTCATTAAGGTACAGCTCAGGTCAAGTTAGAGTTTTGATTGAGGAAGTGGTAAAATGTGGGCCCTTCTAGATTTATATCATTCCTGGTGGGTGATTACAAGTTAATGTATTAGTAATGTTGGGTGTGTTTTCTGCTTGCTAGCTAATCTTTGTCATTTGCATCTTTTTCTTTAGGATTGGGGGGGGGGGTAGGGGTTGCAAGGTACATGTATGTGTGATGCAACAGCACTGTCGTGCAATGAAGATGTGACTCATGTAGAGAGCATTTATTCTGGTGACACTACATTTATGACACACGTACACAATACAATAATGACAACTAGAAGGGGATCGAGCCAATGTTTTGTTTATAGACCACATCAATATAAATATTGATGGATTTTCTGTTGATTTTCTAATTTGTTTTTAGGAAAATTTTGAGGTGTCTTCCTCTTCATCTCCTTTTTCTTCTTCTTCTTCTTTTTTTTCTTTTTCTTCTTCTTTTTCTTCTTCTTTTTCTTCTTTTTCTTCTTCTTCTTATCCTCCTTCCTCTTCTGTTTCTTCTTATCCTCCTTCCTCTTCTTCTGCTTCTTCTTATCCTCCTTCCTCTTCTTCTGCTTCTTCTTATCCTCCTTCCTCTTCTTCTGCTTCTTCTTATCCTCCTTCCTCTTCTTCTGCTTCTTCTTATCCTCCTTCCTCTTCTTCTGCTTCTTCTTATCCTCCTTCCTTTTCTTCTGCTTCTTCTTATCCTCCTTCCTCTTCTTCTGCTTCTTCTTATCCTCCTTCCTTTTCTTCTGCTTCTTCTTATCCTCCTTCCTCTTCTTCTGCTTCTTCTTATCCTCCTTCCTCTACTTCTGCTTCTTCTTATCCTCCTTCCTCTTCTTCTGCTTCTTCTTATCCTCTTTCCTCTTCTTCTGCTTCTTCTTATCCTCCTTCCTCTTCTTCTGCTTCATCTTTCTCTTCCTCTTCTTCTTCTCCTCTTCTTTTTCTGCTTCTTCCTTCCTGTTTTCTTTTTGTTCTTCTTGTTCTTGTTCTTCTTCTTCTTTTTCTTCTTCTTTTCCTCTTCTTCTCTTCTTCTTTTTTCTTCTTTTTTGTGTAATTGTTCTTATCATCATTACTGTTGATGATGTTGTTAAAGTGATAGGCTAACATTGTGGAGCTTCAATTTAAAAAATTGTCAAATTTTGATATCTGAACTACATAGTAGTGTTCATATGGACAAATAAACACCCTAGAATACAAAAGTTTGGAAAGTTACACTGCCAATGGCAAGTTATGCATAAATAAACAATTAAAACTTGGGGTGAGTTTAAATAGTGTAGGTGTACACACAGTAAGTGTATGGGAGAAAATGGGCAGGTGAATGCGATCAACTTACGATTTTCACTTTTTTATAGCACTAAATAATCATTTTGAAATACAATTTTTTTCAGGGCGTCATTTTTAGACCTTATCAAAGACAATGGTAGCATGGGGAATCATGTAGCTCAGATTTTTTTAACTGTGGTAAATGTTAACCAATATATTTAATAGTAAACTTTGTATAGCAATACATTGATTGAAGTGGTAGTATTCTTAAGTGTTTGAACTGGTCATTAATATAGGTTTCCTTGTCATAGTTTGAGTTATATCTTCCGAAAACAATATGTTGTAACAGTAATCCTTTTCCAGGCCTTGAAGATAATAGGGGTTACTAATTTTTACTATAAGAAGCAAATATTCAATAATACAGTGCACTCTCATTATAAAGAGCACTGATATAACAAAATTGTATTATAAAGAAGTAAAATCTCTGGACTAATATCTTGGCTTTTCTTTTTATTATTTTATTGTTTTTACAACCCTGTTATAAAGAAACAATGTCATGGGTCCCAAGGACTTATTTATGACGAGAGTGCACTGTATAGAAAAAGAATAACATGCATAGTTTCCAGAAAATACTATAACTGTGTTTGTTTGTAAGTTTGTTTAATTATTTTGTTCTATTTTTGTTGCTTTCTTGTTGATTGTATTTTTCAAAATTCTGTTCTCTTGCGAGATTTGATTAGGTATATTTCCTCCGGTGTTTGACTAAATTTTATGATTTCAGTTTTGACTTACATTGAAATATTTTACTATATTCCTGTTTTCTTTCTTTTTCATCTTATTTGACGTCATTACAACATATGTGTCTTGAAATAGGTAAAAGGTTATACCAAAGATCATTTGTGACCCGTCCAGTCGAAATGAGACGTAAGTCGCAAGCGCAAATTCCGAGAAAATGACGGTAATAGGCAAACATGGTGAAAAAAAAACAAATTTTGTTTTTTGGCATTTTTTGAAAATTTGAAGTTTCAAGAACAGGCTGTTAAAATCCTAAGTGAATCTGACGACTATAAGCGTGTGAAAACATGATTTTATTTAGACATTGCAGGCTTGTGCCGCCAGAAATGGGACTTACAGGAAAGTGAACGTGTGGGACTGATAATCCGCTTGCTGTCTTTTTTATTCAAACTTGCTGTTGCACCAGATAAATGAACATGTAAACACATTCCTAACATTAAAAAACAAACGAAATAAAGCAATTGGATACTAGTGATAATCAAAACGAGTTATTTCTATCGGTGTTTGGAAATTGAGTTACTTTGTACCCGTACTACACACCAAGTTCAAACATGTCGCGCGATATCACGCTTGAAACCAAATGAAATTCAATTTGTTTTTCCCCTAAATTTCTCCGCTTGGTTTTCTTCAAACTTGTACAGAATGTAGTTAGAGGTCCGTTTATTCAGTGTGCAAAATTCCACACCGATCATTATTTCCAAACATAGCATTGCTAGGGACATTATCTCGCAGTTTTCTCGATGTGCGTACGTGAAATTTACGAAAATCTTTGGACGTGATTTTCTCTAAACCTTCGTTGCTGGCTACCGCAAAATCCTGGGCTTTAAACCTTAATTGTGGCGTTTAAATTTGTTTAAAGGTATATGTGTTATATATCATTGGAAAGCTTGGGGAATGTAGAATACGAATTTGCAAAAATCTGGAAATGGCCAAAATACGACTTAAGTCTCATTTCGACAGGATGGGTCACATTTATAGATTCGTAATTAAAGTGTCATAGTAAAGTTTCACTGAGTTGAATTCTTTTGGTTGAAAAAGTATTTAAAGATAGATTTTTGTTACCATACATGGGCATAAACATTCTCTTCGCCGGATGAGCACAACAAGTTTCGACAAGTCCGAACCACAAATTTATAGCTGAGTTGAACCATGGAGGTATCTATCTCCAAGATTGGTCATACGTTAGGTGTGAACTCTGTATATGTAACCTGTTGTTGTTGTTTTTTCCGCCCTTATTATTCATATGGGCATTCTTTTTTACAGTATCAAAACAAGTTTCAACAAGTCGAACCACAAATCTAGCTGAGTTGGCTGTATGTTTCTACTCTATTTGTAACCTGGTTTTTTTGTTTTCTCCACCCATATTATTCACCTAACTGGACACAGGAAGGAAACATGTGCACGTGTGGAAAAAGAGCAGAATCTTTCATTCATTTCTCCGTACGATAACTATGATGTCATCGCTGGACAGGTTAGTTGCCAAAAGGAAGTCGTGTGTTTGTGTTACTTTTGATGGCTGTGCCAGAGTTGGTATTGTTTTTGTTTTGTTAACCCATTGGGTACTGGAACCAGATCTGCCATGTATTAACTCAATGGGAAATGTAGAACCTCAGAGGGCCTGGGTTAACTGCATCGATTTGATGTTTTTTTAAAGATTCCAGCTTGGCTCCTGTGTGTATGGCCAAATAAAATTCAAAACTATAGGATCTCTAAGATTTACCTTCTTTAGTGAGATTGGGAAAGTTTGTTATATATCAATGTAAAAAAAATTTCTTAGCTAGATCAGCATAATCTTGATGGGGTTTGGATATGGTATGGTATCATCTGTTTGAAAATCTTTGTCATTTGTTGTTTCTTTTCTGTTATAATTCTTGCCAATTTTATTCAAAATTCCATGAAGATACAGATATTCCCTTGTTTGTGGAATTATTTTGAAGTTGTTGGTTTTACCCTCCTCCCCCCCCCCCCAAAAAAAGAAGCATATCAAAAACTCCAACATTTGTTGGGGGAGAGTTTTAAATATTGAAAAAAAAAATGCTTCCTGTCACAGTCAGTATTCCAATTACCAGAAAATAACCCAATGTGAACTAAAGTTATTGGACTACAAAAAATAACTGTTTCTTTCTGGGTTGTTTTTCTTTTTTGGTATATCAAAAATTGTTCAAAGATGATATAGTTACTGCCTTCTGTCAGTTCGCCTGCATTGAAACCACCAAAATATAAAGGAAAATTAAAAAAAATAAAAAAATAAAAGCTATCGAAAGATGATGACATTATATTCTACTTTTGTCATAATTGTTCCAGCTTTCTAACAGTAATTAATGCACTTTTTTTTATTACCGTATTGAGAGCAAACTATAAACCAACTTTGAAAAAAAATGTCATGATTGTCCTATCTGTTAAGTTGTGTAGGTGTGATTTGATGCTACGGCAGGAAATATGTCTTTATCATCAAACATAAGTTGTAACAGCCTACATTCCCTTCAACTGGCATTTGAGTTACAGTATCTTGCAACAGTATGTAATGTCATGTGGCAACATCGTTGCCTAAATGGCTGATAGATGTGGACCATGTAATGTGAGCAAGGACGGGGAATAAGGGAAATATGTCATCATGCTTGTGTGGGATGTACTGGGAATTATGATAGTCTTGTTCATATACAGTCACATTATCTGATCTGGTGATATTTACGTCAGTTCACAAACTAATGTACCAGACTTCTTACTAAAGAAGTCTAGCTAAATGAAGAAGGAGAAAAAGAAGACTTTTTTGACTTGCAAAATTCTGTGGAAATACATACTGTTCACATGTCTGTGTTACATTTCAATCCAAATCAAATATTACTAGAAAAGTTGTTTTGGTAAATGAAAGTTTGACATAACATTAGGAAGAAGAAGAAGAAGAAGAGAGAGAGAGAGAGAGAGAGAGAGAGAGAGAGAGAGAGAAGGAGAAGAGATAGGAAGAAGGAGAAGGAGAAGAGAGGAGAAAGAAGAAGAAGAAGAAGAAGGAGAAGGAGAAGGAGAAGGAGAAGGAGGAGGAGAAGGAGAAGGAGAAGGAGAAGAAGAAGAAGAAGAAGAAGAAGAGAAGAAAGAAGAAGAAGAAGAAGAAGAAGAAAGAAGAAGAAGAAGAGAAGAGAAGAAGAAGAAGAGAGGAAGGAGGAGGAAGGAGGAGGAGAGGAGGAGGAGGATAGAAAAGATGAAGATGAGGAAGAAGAATCATCTTATTCTTAATTTTAGGAAAAAGAAGATAAAGATTGGAAGAATGTTAATTATAGTATTAGTAGTAGTATTACTGGTATTCTTGTTACAACAACAAATGATTTAGTGCATAACAATGTTTGGTGTTTGCATACAGTAGAAACTTCACTCTTTCATTGTCCAGTTTGAAAGGTCTTTGAGTAAGACTATCATGCAGTTATGATTTTACCTTTTGCTTGTAGTGTATGACACTCTCATATTTACATGTAACTTTTAATTCAAAGGGAAAGAAATGAAATTATCTGGAAATAAAAAGAAATGCCTGTCTTGATGTTTAGAAATGTGTTAATGTAAAATACAACCCTATTTTTATGATGAGTTCATTTCAAGAGAATATCCACATAAGGAGGGAGTTAATGGGGAAAAAACACAAAATATGATATTCAATGAAGTCTTGTGACTGACTGACAGACAGCTGGCTTATAAACAATATTAAAATGGTATAGAAGTGTTGTTTTCTCCCTTAAATCCTTGTGGTTTGTCATTTTATTGTTTTGCATTTAGTATGTCTCTGAGACAGATCAACTTGGTGCAAATAAATTGGTTATTTCCCTCCATCAGGGGAGGAAAAACAAAACAAATTTGTCACATATCTTTATAGTTTATATTAAATACATATGATCATACAAGTCACATTAACTTTGCAAATATCCAACACTAAAGCCATACCTCTGTGAGCAACACTAAGCATTTTTTCAGTCATGTAGAGCAAGACTTTCACTCTGATTTATTGGATTGTGGTTTGTGTGTATGTTATTTTATAATTTTCCGCCTCGCCATATAGTTTTAAATAGATTGATGTCCCCCGTCTACCATACCACAAAGTTACCCAGCAGTTCCGTTCTATGATTCCCAGATGTACTACAAGGGAAAAAATAAATTATGGTCAACTGACATACTTGCAAGCATGTTTACCCCTTGTGGAATAATTTTTTTAACATGTTGAGTCAAAAAAATAATAATAATAGTCATAACAAGGAAATGGATAGATCTTATAATGAATTGGGAGATGATTTGTTCATACTGAATATTCCTTCATTCTGATACTCCTGGATTCATCTAGATCATTTCTCTGTCACGTATTGTTGTTTCTGTTGCTGTAAGTTGTTATTATTTATTTTCTGTTCCTGCATCTTTCCTGTTATTATTATCATTATAAGTATCATTATTAGTGTCATTAGTATTATTGTTATCATTGTTATTATTATCCCCCCCCCCAATCTCTTTCAAGGCATTAAAGGGCAATGACATGATTGGGAGAAATAAAAAACGGCTCTCAAACCAAACTAGTTGAAAGATATTTTAATGCATACACCAGCTGGAGTGTATCTCCTGGTTGTAAGGATTTATCTTGAATATGTTTACTTAAGCTGAATCAAGCATGAATATATATACTAGTATTTTATTTCTCTGGAGCCCTGATAGAAATAGACTGCTACACAACAGATTTCTATGATAAGATATTTTAGAACGAGTCAACTTTTGACTACCAAATTTGCACAGCAGAATCCTTGCTCAGTTTATTTGATTGTAGAATAGTTTCACCCCAAGTTGAGGACTACCTCCAATTATGTCGAATGTTTCAAAATTGTAATACATTATTGTTGATAATGTTCTGGCCAGAGATGTCACATTACCATCATATCATCATGAAAAATGTGGAAAATAATTTGCCTTAATGCTGTCATGTCTTCTCCTCTTTAAATAGCATTTTTTTTTTTGGGGGGGGGGTAGGGGTGGGGATGGGGGTTGAGAGAGATCTATATATTAACTCAAGTAGATTTCATATGGGTATTTTAACCATGCCAAATGGTGAGTATAATTTATTATTTTTTTGTATCACATACCAGTCCGCTCATGCTAAACTTCTCGTTTTTTTTGGGGGGGGGGGAGGCTGTGCTACACATTTTAATGGTAACCTCAATCGCACTTCCCATCTGTGCAAATAAACCAGATGTCCAATATTATATGAGGTCATATTTTGTGTCCCGCATACCAGGTAATCGTTACCCCCTTGTATATATCCCGCATTCCTCACAGGGCACCATCGGTGTGGAGATCTGCGAACAAATCCCTGACTTAGATGGAGTGTTGGTCATGGCGAGCGGGGGTGGACTTTTAGCGGGGATCGCATCAGCCACCAAGGCCATCAATAAAAATATCAAGGGTGAGTCGTATTACGTTGCGTTGACATCAGCGGTACAGGGTAACAGGATAACGTGATATATATTAAAGGGCAGTGACATGATTGGGAGAAATAAGAAATTCCTCTTGAACCAAACTGGTTGAAAGATAATACTAGTCTATACATCAGCTGAGGGTATCTCCTGGCTGGAAGGATTTGTCTTGGATTTGTCTTGAATTTGATATAAGGAGAATTAAGCATGAACATACCAGCACTTCATTTCTCTCGTGCCTCAAGAGAAATTAATTCCATAGATAGCTACACAACAAATTTGTCTGCTCAATTCATACTGATGGAAGTTATTATAAAATGAGTCAACTTTTGACTACAAAATTTTCACAGTAGAATCCTGGCACAGTTCACCTGATTCTAGAATAGTTTTACCCCAAGTTGAGGACTACCCCCAATCATATGTCATTTACCTTTAAAGATTGTGTCATTCATTTGCACGTCAAAAAACACCTAAATGAATTAAATCAGCTGAAATCATATCCAATGTGAAGATTAATATAAATAAACACCTCTCATAGAGACTTGGGGTAAAATATTGAGTTTTGGTGAAAATTTGGACGGTTAAACTTCATCCTTTTTCAAATTACTCAGAAGCACTTTAAAAAAATTTGTGACGTCAAACGTGCACGTGCCGTTCCAAAATTGTCCGATCAGCCGTCAGCCAAAGGTCGTGCAGAGGTTAGCCGTTTAACCAATCAGTGCGCTCCGCTGGTCTTGCGACGATACACATAACTGCGATTCGCAGTTTGAGCAAAATTGAAACTCACGGAAAAAACAACATTCTGGTAACATGTCGTTATTAGTTTTTCTCATAAAACAACAAATCATGACTTATGGATCTCAAACTTTCAACACACCATTTGTAAGTACTAAACTACCGTTTGGTATTGATAATGAAGGGCAGTAATGGACTTGCACATTCGTGACACAATCTTTAAAGGAAAATGGCAAGATGTAGTTCTGAATTTAGGTGCTCCCAGAATCAAGTATACTGTTTAAAATTTCTGCTGTGAAAATTTTGTAGTCACACATTTTCTCTTTTTTATAAAGTCATTATTATAACATGCTGTGACAATGAAGATTGTTGTGTAGCTTTCTGTGGGATCAATTTTTATTGGGGCCAGAGATTAATTCATTACAGGTAAATTATTTCAGGTTTCTCCACAAGTTAAAGAATTCAAAACAAATCCTCCCAGCCTGAAAATAAACACTAGTTGTGTGTATAGTGGTACAATAGACTCTCATTACAGCAAACTGCATGGGACCAGAAAAATTGCTTTGTTATATCAAAATTTGATCATATCAGGGTTGCAAAAACAATAAAATACAAATGAAATTTCAACTTTCGGACCAGAAAATTTTGTTCATTATAACAGATTTTGTTATATCAGTGTTCTTTAAAACAAGAGTCCATTATATGTGTCAACTCATTTGGTTCTTGAGGCATTTTTGACTTCCCCCAATTATGTCACTGCTCTTTGATGACACTAAAATATTGCAGAAGACCCATTTAAAACATTGTCAAACTTTGCTATCTAATGTCTGACAGTTTTGAATGGACAGATAAACACCCTAGAACATAAACATTCAGACAGTTATGTTGTCACTTGTAAAATATGTACAGATAAGAATTGGCACATGAATTATTCTCGGCCAATGAAATTTCTGCAACACGGCAGTCTATGAGGGTAAAACTGGAATGGTCTCTCAATTATTATTTTTTTTAAAGCACTTAATGATCATTTTGAAGTGCAATTTTTTCAGGGCTTCATTTTTAGACCTTATCAGAGACACTGGTAGCATGGGGAATCATGAAGCTCACATTTTTTTTTAAAGGGAAATATTGTTATATGATGCCTTTAACGTGCACTTCTTGGTGGTATGGTGATTCATCATATTGGAGTGATGTTTACATGACACTACTTGAGGAGATACGAGATGTATACATTACCGCGATAGTGATATGCTTGTAAATTAGTTGACATATGATCAACTCACTTAATTGGGAATTAGGCTAATGTCTTGTGTTTTATATTTAGTGCAGTCTTTAGTTTCTGCAGTAATTTATGTTTGAAAAATATACATATGAATTTATGAAGGCATGTGTGTGTGCGCTTGCGAGTGCAATGTGCATGTGGATACACTTGACGTACAAACTTACTGTCACTGGTTATAAATAAACATTTTAGATGTACTTTGTTATTTACACAGTTATGCAATTATGAAAAATATATATATTTTTAACCAATCTTATTTTTTTTCACAGTATTTGCAGTAGAACCAGAAGGAAAAGATCTTCAGAGATGTCTTGAATCAGGTATTTGTAAAATTTATGATTTTCTTTGTAGTAGCATTTGCTGAAATAGCCAGCTCAGTCATTATATCATTTGCATAATTGTACAGTATGACTCAGAGATTGAAAAAAAGAATCTAATTCAACACATCAATAAATGACAAAAATATCAAAATCAATACAAAGCAAAAATTGAAAATAACAACACTTGTTGAGATTGATGACTTAAAAAAAATGATATCAAGGAAAGTTAATTCCAGCTGAAAAATGAATTTAAAAAACAGGTATTTGATATTTAAAACTTCATTTCCTATTTAAGGTATGCATCACAAGACTATGTGTGTTTATACAATCAATTCCTTTATCCATCTAATTTTTTGTAGGTTCATTTGTACAATTAACTTGAAAAGACATTACAACAAAGAGGGATATTATTATCTTAATAAATGGCAAAAGAGCCTTGTAAAAAAAGTTTCATAGTCAGAGACCATGACTAAACAAACTCCATTCATGAAATGCAACTATAGTGGAGCAGGATAATGAAAAATCGTTCAAATTGTTGATCACAGCATGAAAATTTGCATGTGGATGTCATTTTGAGCACCTAATTAAAAAAGTACGCGGCCAACGCGAAATTCCAAAATGGCCGGCCATTTTTCGGGCATATTTTCAAAAGGCCGCTGTTGGGGGGTCTTCCGATTTGCATTCTTCGATCATAAAAATGCCCTCCTTCGGGCAATTTTGATGATTTTTTGTCTAACTATATGTTTACAACCACGTAAAAACAAATATAACAATCTTCGAACACCATAGATCGACCCTCGTTCTCGCCCTATTCATTTCAAAGAAAAATGCATAAAAATATGACTTTTACGTACACGGATTATTGTGCCTAGAACCCCTACTGCGGCCATATAACAGACAATTAATATCAAACGTAGATTTTAAAATGGTTTGTTGTATAAAGTAAGTAGAAACAGCTGTTGCATGAATAAACAGAGAGTTCGAGTGAGCCAGTTTATGGTAGTGCCATCTGCAAACCGCATTCTCACTAAATCTGGTTCAAATTGAAAAGCGTCATGCATGTATGTACCCAATCTTATCATTAATTCGTGTTTACATGATAGCAAGACCAAGTCAGATATTTACCCCCCAAAAATCCTTGTGACCTTTGACCTCTGACCTTTCAACTCAATTCAATCAGTTCACCAATGGCTTATACACGACCCAAGTTACATCAATCTCCTACAAGCCCTTCTGAAATTATCATGGTAATTAACCCAGATCAGCCATGTATGAGGCTCCGTGACCTTTGAAACTTCAACTCTGG
>JZLH01S0047200.1:0-13940 GCA_001188425.1 Eucidaris tribuloides
ATCAGACAAACACACAGAATGAAAACGGTCAAAGAAATGTGGAAATGAAGCATTTTGTTATTTTGGGGACAAATTGGCATAAATATCCGATAATTAATCAATGGAGTATAACATTTCCAACAAATTCTGTGTAGAATTAATGTGCATAACCAGCCCTACCAATAAAGCATCAAATCCAAAATTCGGTGAGAAATGAAGGAGAAGAACATTTTTTGTGATTCGAAATAAATGTGCATAAATTAAAAAATATAATAATTTCACGATTCTGGTGAGAATTTTAAATCCCGCACCTAGCCCTATATCATATGAAACAATTCAGAAATCAAAATCGGTTTGGAAGAAATGACGAGAAGAAGCATTTCAAACTGATGGACGGACGGACGGACGGACGGACGACGGACGGATGCCGTGACGCGTCACGCCATGGCAGTAAAGCTCATCGGCCCTTTCGGGCGCGGATGATCTAAAAATGTCAATTGAACATTACTGAGAAAAAGACGAGCATGTTTCTAAGCTACACAGCCCGTCAAAAATACCCTTACAGTTAACAGACCCCCCTCTTCCACTACATGATACATTCATTGTAGCTTGCACTCTTATCATACAAATCAGTACCAAATAAAATAGCATTTAAGGAGAGAGGATGGACAGGAGGAGAGGAGAGAGGAGGAGGAGGAGAGGGGATCTAAAGGACAAGAAACATAAGTATGGGAAGCGAAGAGTAACTAGACACTGAAATGATTGTGATAAAAACATTTGGTGAAATTGATAATGCAGAGGAGGAAGTTGATGATGATGATGATGATGATGATGATGACGACGGCAACGACGACAATGATTATGATGCTGATGATGGTGATGGTGATGGTGATGATGATAATGATGATGATGATAATGGTATTGATGCCATGATGCTGTGATGGTGATGATGATGATGATGATAATGGTGGTAGTGGTGATATTGATAATGGTGGTGGTGATGATGATAATGGTGGTGGTGGTTGTGATGATGATGGTGATGATGATAATGGTGGTGGTGGTGATGATAATGAAATTATCGTTACGAAAATTAGATATTGCTATCAGCTATCAACCAATGAAATGTGAAGTTTTGATGAAAGATTTTCCATCATCAGCCGGTACTCTAGATTCTCTCCAATCACACAATCATAGGCTTAAATAATCTGGTTAACATCCATCAATCTTGTTAACAGTTGCTCAAGACTGTACTGACTGTGTTGACAAGGTGATCCTCAGTAATCACTTTACAATTGGTTTACAATGACCCAGGTTGATCCCTTATGCAATGTGATTAATGAGGTGATTAGTGATTAGCTAAACAGTTTGTGTACACAACAGTACACCTCAATATGGCAATTGACCACTGTGGGAACCTCAGTAGATGATCTACAGAAAGACAGAATGGTCCAGCTTTACAATTAACAACTCTTTCTTTCTACCATGTGTCTGAGCACCCTCTTTGGTAATTAGGAAATATTTTGTGATGTGATGCTTACATCAACATCAATGGCACAGTCTTAGCTCTCAAATGTTGCTTGTTCTGTTCAATTAACTTGTTTTAAAGACACAGGCTAACATTGTGGAGCTTCAATAAAACAAGGCGATAGCTGAAATATGTCTCGCCCAGTTTCGCGTACACAGAAACTTGCCCAAAAGAAGTTACATTGAGATCAAAAAGGTTGTTGACCCCTGCCGGTGACCTTTGACCTAGTGGTGACCTTCAGCTCCCTATGAGACATCTACCACCCAAGTTTGGTCACAATTGGGCAAATGGGGGCAAAGTTATGGGCCATTATCAAAACTTGACTCAAAAAACTTAACATTGGGATCAAAAAAGTTGTTGACCCCTGCCGGTGACCTTTGACCTACTGGTGACCTTCAGCTCCCTATGAGACATCTACCACCCAAGTTTGGTCACAATTTGGCAAATGGGGGCAAAGTTATGGGCCATTATAAAAACTTGCTCAAAAACTTAACATTGGGCTCAAAAAGGTCGTTGACCTCTGCTGGTGACCTTTGACCTTGTGGTGATCTTCACATACTTCTAATTTGAAAGTCTGTACATATGATTAATCTTCCATCCAAGTTTGATTGAAATTGGAGCATTTACCACAGAGTTATTCAAGTTTTTGTAAGCGTAATGGACGGATGGACAGACGCAAAAGTGATCCCTTAGTCTCCCTCCATCTCGGTGGGCTCGACAAAACTTGTCAAATTCTGCTACATGTATCTGAGCTACATACTGTAGTAGTGTTTGAATGGACATATAAACACCCTGAAATACAAAAGTTTGGAAACTTATGCTGCCACTTGCAAGCTATGAATGAATAAACAATTAGTATTCAGGTGGGGTACAAAATAGCATCGATCTACACAAAGTTAGTCTATGGGAGGAAATGGGCAAGTGAATCCGGTCAACATACAATTTTCACTTTTTTAAAGCACGAAATAATCATTTTGAAATACATTTTTTTCAGGGTTTCTTTTCTAGACCTAGTTTTACCCCAAGTTGAGGACTATCCCCAATCATGTCATTTACCCTTGTTCTAAGCATCCAATGGGTTAAAGGCATTGTATAACAATGTTTCCAATTTAAAAAAATCAGAAGTACATGATTCCCTATGCTACCAGTGTCTTTGATAAGGTCTAAAAATGAAGCCCTGAAAAAATTGTGGTTCAGAACGATCATTAAGTGCTTTTAAAAAGTGAAAATCATCGAGTGACCATTCCAGTATTCCTCCATAGACCCGTGTATTGCAGAATTTTCAACCAGCTAAGAATAATTCATGTGCCCATTTTTATCTGTACATAGTTTGCTAAGGACTGCATAACTGTCCAAAGTTTTGTGTATCTATCCATTCAAACACTATCAGATATGTCAGACAGTTTGACAATTTTTTTAAATGCGGCTTCCACACAGCCTTTAATTACAACATTAGTGAACACCACCTTTAAATGGGACGCTCCCGAAATCCCCCAATTTCGTTGTCAAAGCTTTACAAATGGCAAAATGAAAATAATCAGGAATTTGTTTCCACAACAAATAGAAACAGAAAAAGAATAAACCAATTGTTACTGAAGATCTGATTCAATAAAAACAGAAATCCCCCAAAGTTCCAGGATTATCGGATTTGCTATAATAGGAAACCTAATACACGTTCCAAGGGGCTGGGCATGTCCAATAATGAGGAAGTAAGAATAGTTTCTCTGCATTAAAGGGCAGTGGTATTGTATAGGGACTAAAAATGACTCTAGAACCAAATGAGCTGAAACATTTCAATATACAGGTGTACATTAAAGATTGCGTCATTGATTTGCAAGTCAAAAAACATCTAAATGAATGAAATCGGCTGAAATCATATCCAATGTGAAGATTACTATAAATAAACACCTCTGATAGAGACTTGGGGTAAAATATTGAGTTTTGGTGAAAATCTGGACGGTTAAACTTCATCCTTTTTCAAATGGCTCTGAAGCCTTTTAAAAAAAAATCTGTGACGCCGACGTGCAAATTGTCCGATCAGTCGTTAGCCGAAGGTCACGTGGAGTTTAGCTGTTTAACCAACCAGTGCACTCCGCTGGTCTTGCGACGGTAGACATAAGCGGGATTCGTAATTTGAGCAGAATTTAAACTCACGGAAAGAGCAACATTCTGGTAACATGTCGTTATTAGTTTTTCTCATAAAACAACAAATTCATGACGTATCGATCTCAAACTTTCAACACACCACTTGTAAGTACTAAACTACCGTTTGGTATTGATAATGAAGGGAAGTAATGGACTTGCACATCCCTGACACAATCTTTAAAGACACTACATGTACATGTAACATTGTGGAAGACCCGTTTAAAAATGGTCAAACTTTGCTCACTGACATATGTGACAGTGTTTGAATGGACAAATAAACACCCTAGAACACACAACTTCAGACAGTTATGCTGTCACTTGTTAAATATGTACATGTATAAATAAAATAGGCAGATGAATTATTTTTGACCAATTAAAATTCTGCAACACAGCAGTCTATGATTTTTACTTGTATAAAGCATTTGATCATTTTGAATTGTAATTTTTTCAGGGCTTCATTTTTAAACCTAATATCAAACACACTGGTAGCATGGGGAATCATGTAACTCATGTTTTTTATGAATACGGTGGAGTATAAAATAGCCTTAAATCAACACACAAAAGTATATGGGAGCAAATGGGCATGGTGAATCTGGTTAACTTGAGTACTCATAGATTTTCACTTTTTTAAAGCACTAAAAAATTACTTTGAAATGCTATTTTTTTTCAGGGCTTCATTTTTAGACCTTATCAAAGACGCAATAGAGAATGGAGGTTTTTGTAGCTCACATTTTTTAAACTGTGGTCATTGTGAACTTGTGTCTTTCAATAGAGTGTACATCTGGGCTGGCATGATTCATATCAAGTTTGTCTACTTGAAAAATAATCAAACATTCATACTTATTGAATTACAGTATGACCCTGATAGAACCAACAGAGTTTTTCACTACAAATCTGACTGTAACAGCATTTGCTAATAATAATAATAGTAATAATATTCCATATTTTATTCGAAATAGACATCACAAATAGAAATCTTCCGAAAATTCATTTTGCCCAATTAATCGTGGGCCCGGCAGCCACTGAGCAGCGCCAGATCGACGTTGCTCTATCCCTTAAATCGTTGAACGCCAAACATGGCAGCAGTAACTCCCATCTTTTAACGTCTTTTGGTCTGACGCGGCCAGGGTTTGAACGGGCTTGAACTCCCGACCTCCCGGTTGTGAGGTGGACGCTCTACCAACTGAGCCAACACACCAGTACAACAATGTACAACAAAGAGAATGTTACATCATGAAGCAACCTTAAAACAGTAAAACTTGACTCTGGTATTTTTGTGTCCTACATGTAAATTGAGGAACATATCCAATCTTGCAATTTCTCTTTAACTCTTATTATACAGCCATTAAAGAGTGCACCTAAATCTTTTTTCTTTTGCACCTCTCCTGCAGAGCAACAAAACATCACCAATGCACTTAGGCTATTTATGAAGGACATGTCTGCGAAATTTGAAGATCAGTAATTACCTAGAATTTGAAAAATGTCAGATAGTCTATCGGCGTGTTTCTACAGAAAACTGTTACACGGTATTACCCGCTTAAGTATCCAGAATTCTGGAAAACCTTCCTGTAGAAACAGACGCGATAAACTGTATCTGACCAAATACGATTTATCATAACTACCTTCCAGAGGTGGTTATTGCCGTGTTAATTCGTTTAACTTTTCTGTAGAAACACACAGCCAAAAACGTATCGTGTCTGGTGGAAGTAGAGGTCACCGGTGCGTGTGAAAACACGTGCCTGTGACTGCATATTTTGGACCAGTTCATATACCACAATGCATTGCGAGGTCTTAGGTTGAATTTCCCGATTTCCGATTGACACGGTATTTGCAACACGGAATGGGAGCTAATCAGATTATTTGCTCTGAAGAAACAGGTCGGTTTAACAGCGATGCGGTTTTTCGATTCCGGAAAAGATCAACCGTTTTCCACTATTTTTCTGTAGAAACACGCCGTATGTGTGATACCCACTGAAACAATTCAGTTTAGTAGCAATATTCCAGTCTTCATGTATTGGTCTACGAGTGATAAGCTGCATGCGACTTACTTATGCATACATTTTTTCATTGTGAATGCAAATTTCACGTATATCACACATGGTGAACAATAATGCAATGTACGGGTCTGAAAGTTGATTATACACGTAGGTATTTTGGTATAACTACTGTATGTGATACTTCATTTCAATTCAAAATCTTACAGATACTATAATTCCAACCAAACTGTGTTTCAAGCACTAGTGTATACTTTGCTATTAAAAGGTTCTTAAATGGTATTTTCTTTTATACAACATTGTTTTCAAACAAAAGTTAATTTTTAGGCATGCAAAAGGGATGCCCTGCCTTTAAGAGTGGGTAGCGAAGATGGATATATTTTCCGTCATTATTTCAAATGCAAGTTGCAGGGGTGTAGAATTAAGGCAGCAAATCTGATTGATATTTGAATGATAAATACTTGATACTTTAAGTGCACGTTCTGGGCACAATGGGAGAAAGGTTGACAAAGGTGTATTTAGCTGGAAAGAGGATTCCAAAGTTATCAGAGGATTTTGAAATATATCATAAGAGGATTTAGCATCTGATGAATGATATGTCAATGCACAAGTTTTTATTCAGATACTCTCTATATTCTTACATGTATACACCCTGCATGTGTATGTGTGCCTACTATATTTTTTATCTTAAGTCTATGTTTAACATGGCTTGTAAACTCACTTCAGCCTACTGGCTGTTATACAGTATGTCCATTATCAGGATAAAAATGTCAAATACTGTACATCCATCTACAGTATTATATATTATGATAATAAATAAAACTGTTCCCCTGATGTTTTTTACATGTTTATGTACATCAAATTTCCATTTGAATTATTAACATTGGGCAAATCCACGAAAAATGTTACCCGAGCTCAAAATCATGAAATCGTAATAATTCCAAAAATATAGTGCTACAGTGATAAATTTTAGTATATACAATAGAACCATCGAACTCTTAATTTTGAGTGGTATATTGAATACATTTGAAGTATATTTAGACATACTTCTTTTCAAAAAACCCCATTTTCTTGCCAAATTTTTCTTATGTTTTTTGAGAAATGCACAATCTTTGAGTCTCATTATTCAGATTTCAACAACACTTTCAGAATTAATTTATGGTGTTTATAGTTAAGAAAGCACCAAAAATGACTACATTTGCTTACATTATAATTATCAAATGCTTTTAATATAAATATAAGGACCTAAAAAAGTGGTCGCAACGTTAATGTAATGTCCGTAACGCTTAAAAATGTAATGTCCGTAACGCAAACATTTATAGTCCTGTATGGGATATACTGAATCTGTTGTATCTAATTATCACGCTACAACTTAAACGGGTCCTCAGCACCCATTTCAGAAGAAAATTAGCTTCACTTCATGCTTAAGCTCACAAAATTTTTGACAAATGAGTTGGTAGGTGAAAAGTCATGTCCAAAAAATGTAATGTCCGTAACGGCAAGTATTTTGTGTGATAACTACCAAACGATAAATAGAAACTAATTCAAATTTAAACTGTTAACACTTCCGGGTGACCTGGGTGAGATTACCACAAATAGGTTCAGAATGATAATGATGGTTTCTAGATATAAGCCCCCAAAGTTGCAAAAAAATGTCTGAATGTAATGTCTGTAACGCTGGAACTGCCCATTTACAGTATAACCCATTTATTTATTTTCTATCGTTCATTCTTAAAATGCACCTACAGTGTATTCATTCATTTCAATATCATTCTTATTTTATTTCTTATCAATAAAAACAGTGTCAACCCATTGCCTCTGACATTCAAACACAGCTAAAGAGTGTAGAAATACAGATGGGATATTGTACATGTATCAGGCCTTCAACTCTGCTTTGTTGAAAAGTAGGAGAAAATTAGGAGCAAAATTCTCCAAAAAGTAGGAAAAAAGTAGGATTCAATCCACCAAAGTAGGAGGAAAGTAGGACATTTATAAGTAGTGTTTGGAGTAGTAATCCTAAAGAAAATGGAAACATGCGGAACATGCGGAAAGAAATTCTAAGATTGGTCAAAAAGCGGAAATCCACGGAAACAAATGGAAACAAATTATCCTTCAGAAACAGGTGACAATGGCAGTTATGGTACTCTTAGTTACACTCTGTAAAGACAACTCAACTCCGAAACAAATATTGACCCTATTGCAAAAGGGTTTTTTGACAAAAAGTAAGAAAATATGGACTTTTCGGGGGGAAAACAGGAAAATTAGGATCGTCACAAAAAAGCAGGAAAAAGCAGGATAAGTAGGACAAGTTGAAGGCCTATTGCACACGTGCACAATACAGAATGAAAGAAATTCATAAATAGATACACTGTATACATTTGCATTCCGAGGACAAAACAGAGATACAATGTATGATGTAGGCCTATGGAAAATATTGTAACCCTGCATTTGCAGAAATGAAATGTATAAAATGTGAATAACTGAACTTAATAGGATTATTTTCATTTGTGACTTCCATGCCAATGAGAGCTGAAACCACATAATGCTGAACTTTTGTGCATCAAGGTTACAGTCAGTATGTTTGAGATGATAAATTGGCAGAAAGGGCAGAATATCAAACAAAATACTATTTTCAATCAAACATAGTGTAAGCAACTCATGGATTACTGCCAATAACTTTAACCTTCATACACTGTACAATACATGTACATTTATTGTTGGCTAGACTCTACAGGTACACTGTAAGTAGAACAACCTTGGTTTTCAACTTTTATTTGCACGAACCTATTGACTCCTCAATTTCTCTGATTCTCATGACTTACCCGTTGGAGACGATGTGCTTTTGCTATAACACATATTCTCCATAGAGGCCAGCCCAGGATATCTTGTACTTAGTCTCCAACAGGTTAAACAGAGGTTTTATACAGTTAATGTACATGTAATTGTGTTAAATCTAGCCTAGCTCATTGTGGTGTTAATCCAAAGGTCAAACAATGAAAGGGATCAACACTTAGCCGATCATATATTTAAAGGGGAATGAAACCCAGACATCTTACTGAATTTAGAGAGTACAGAACAATACAAGATGGAAAATAGTGAAAGTTTGAGCAAATTTGGTTGAACGGTTCAAGAGTTATGATTGTTCAAAGTTTATTTAATCCTTGTTATGGAGGGATCCTTAAATTGGCCAACTCTACCCATTTTTTAGAATGAAAGTGGTGGAGAACTTCCCATTGGGATTTGTACACAAATTTTCAATAATTTGCAGTTTTCTGAAGTGTCAGGTGAGAAAGTATCTAAATTCTTTCAGAAAAACATGTAGAATCATTTTTGCTAGGACATACTTGCACAACAAGCAAGAGCCAAAGCATATTTGATAAAAAGTGAGAATAAGTGAAAATTTTGTGTACAAAACCAATGGGAGTTCTCCCACTTTCATCTTAAAAAGCTGGTAGAGTTGCCAATTTAACAATCCTCCATAACAAGGATCAAATAATCTTTGAACAAACATAACTTTTGAACCGTTCAACCAAATTTGTTCAAACTTTCACTAATTTCCTTCTTGTATTGTTCTGTAATCTCTGAATGCTGGTATGTGTCTGGATTTCATTCCACTTTAATTAAAACATTGACCAATGACCATGACATACCAGTACTGTACACAGAACAGTTATGGCATGTTGACAGGACATCTGTGTTTCCTCTGTTTGGGTTTCTTTTTGATTAGTTTAGTTTGAAATGGATATATCATACCTGCCAAGCAGTACAGATTTTTCCTGGCAGTTGTGTTCTTATTACAGTTATTGGGCAGTACGGTAAACAATAAAAAGATTACATAATAAAAGAAATGAGATTAGAGTGCGAATAAGAAAAATATTTGAAACAGCTGAACCAAATAATTTCTTATGAGAAAAAGCATGAATAAAACAAACCTTTTGTTCCGTCACTCACCAGTGAATGAAAACACGTCATTTCCATTATAATTAATTGGCATTGTATTAAAGGCAAGGTTCAGCCTGACATCAAGTTGGTTTTAATAAAAGCAGAACGATGAGAGAAACATATTGACGATAGTTTGGCGAAAATCCACCAAAGAATAACAGAGTTATGAGGTTTCAAAGTTCTAAATTTGTGACGTCACATGCGAGCAGCTTAATTCCATAAATTGCCATAATAATGGTTCATGATAATTGAATGTTGTTTTTTTTTTCATAGAAGCATGTGTGAAATAATGTTTCTGATGATATATTGAATGTACAGGTAAAATCATTTTCAAATTTCTGAAGAAACGGGAATTTTACAGAATTTATATCACATGACATAAATAGGGAACTGCTCGCATGTGACGTCACAAATTTAGAACTTTGAAACCTCATAACTCTGTTATTCTTTGGTGGATTTTCGCCAAACTTTCATCACTATGTTTCTCTCATTGTTCTGCTTTTATTAAAACCAACTTGATGTCAAGGTGAACCTTGCCTTTAAACTCACTATAGTAACCAAGGCAGTAGTTTAATTTATTTTGGACATTCATGTTCTATTCTTATTGTAATCTATGTTTTTGTTGTTGAACGCACCGCCTAGTAACCTTAATAAGAACAGAACTGCCCTGGATAAATCCGTACTGGTTGGCAGGTATGATATATCTTGGTAGTCATTCATGCTGTCCGTATTTTATCCAGGAAGGTATGACTTTGTTCTATCTACCTATATGTCTCTCTCCTATCATATTCATTTCTTTTCCATTTAGGTATAATGCTTGCATTACAGTAACAGGTGAAATTACTACCACATTTGATAACACGTTTTTATTGTTGTTTTGCAGATTTTGTTTTTCATTTATACGAATGCAAAAAAAAAAAGAGAGAGCAAGAGACTTTACTTCATATTCTTGGCTGAAATTGTGCACTATTTTAGTATTTCAGGATATTCTTACTGTAATGAAGCAAATGCCGGAAATTTTGTTCATACTGATCCAATTCACGGACTGACCTTGTGCTTGTTTCTGTTTGTGTTTTTTGGTTGTTTTTTGTGCTTTTTTACTAGTTTTTTTTTTTTTTTTAGGGGGGGGGGGTTGGGGGTCTTAATAATCATCTTGTTATTAATACACAGTGGTGTATGCTCTATAAATGGATTGATGCCCCAGAACAAATAACATTTATTTATAGTGCAGCAATAAGACTATATTTAACATCAAGAGCATCACTTACAGCACAGTCTGTTTGAAAACTGATTGGTTGTTACAAAATTTCTGAAAGGCATACAGCAACATGTACGTACAGGTACATGTACGTACCTGTACGTTGGCTACGTGCATGATTCTTTCCACGCATGAGTAGTAAAGAACCACCCAGTCACTTAACTAATGATCTGAGGCAACTGATTGGGGTAATTCAATTACACCGTACAAACAAATTCATGCTCTATTGCCGCTCTAATGATCAGGAAAAGAGTCAAATGTGAATCATACCAGTACTACCCATTCCAATTCCTAATCGAGGTACACTACATGTGTATGCCTGTTCCCCATTGCCCCCCCCCCCCCCATCTCGAAAAAATCTTCCTATGCAAGCAGACCAAAAAATTTGATTCTTGACTTTCAGCTTATTTGGAAAAACTTCTGGAGACAAGTGGCACATTACATTTGAAGATTGAGCAGTAGAAAGAGCTGGAAAGGGCTTGATTTTCCTTATTGAAATACAGGTTTATCCTTAAACCCCTCTCCCATATTCTTTGACAAGATTTGATAGCTAAAGTGAAAGAATTTATTTGTTGGTTTTGTGTACATTTTTATTTGGTAGTTAGCAAACATTTTTCTTACTACAATGTACTTTGTTTGACGCACCCCATTATACCCTGGTATACCGAATAGAAATCAGCCATTTTGTTGAATGTTTTTCAGAGAACTGAGTGCAAAGTAATGTCTGTAGTGTGCTTCTCAATGTTTAACCTTTTCTTGGGCAAAATGTTTCCTGAAATCAAGGTTCCACACTAACTTTGTTTCCTACTTGCCCTTTGGGCAAGTAAAATTATCACTTTCAGATTTTTACTTGCCCGAAAATAAACAAATTAATCCAAAACAATAAAAATGATTTCTCACTAATTTTAACCATGCCCTGTTTTTTTTTATATAGAATTGGACTTTTTTTAATTCTGGAGGTTGCAAAATGTGTGATTTTTAGATTTAAAGGTAAAAGAGTCATAAAATTGAGTACAACAAACAAAAAAATGACAAAATTTAGTATTTTAAGTTAACTGAACACTAAATTGCAGATATATTTTGTTCATTTTTGGTAAGATTTTTATGTTTTGCACATTTCATGATCAAAATTTTACTTGCCCAATCGGGCAAGTAAATTTTAACATTTAGAGTTTTTTTTGCTCGACATGAAATTTTACTTGCCCCGGGCAAGCGGGCAAGTGCTAGTGTCGAGCCCTGCTGAAATGATCTTATACAAAACCAAAGGGTGTAAAAAGAACATTTTCAACATCATTTTCACTCCGCTTTTTGTCAGTTTATAATGCCTTTCTGTTGTGCACTCGCACAGCCTCAGCATCATTACTGAAGAAAATATCAGTGGTACTTCCAGGGTTGCCAGGTTTTCTGACTGACAAAAGGCCATATTACATGTACAGGCCAAATTCAGTGAAAAAAGACCAAATTCGGACTTGATGCATTTTATGGGCAGCATAGCCTAGATTTGGTTAGAAATAATGTTGTAATCAATTTATAACACATTTGAAACCTCTGCTGCAGCCGAAAATTTGAGTGCCGTTGTTTACGCACAGCCAGATTTTTCACGTGAAGTATGCGCACTGCTACTTTTCGATCCTTGTGGCACATACTTGATTGAAAATCCCCGGAAAATAAGATTTTATGATTTTTTTATGTGTCAGTGAAAAAGGCCAATAAAGGCCAAAAAGCCATTTGGCTGGCACTTTGAATTCTTCCAAGGCCATACGATGTCAAAAAGGGCCAAATTTGGTGTTTTTGTCCGGAAAAAGGCCAAACTGGCAACACTGGGTATTTCTGATGGACATGAGGATGCTACAATATTGCATTGTATTTTGCATTATATGGTAGCTCATAAGAGGAAAAAAAATTAACCATATTTGAATTTTAGTTGTCCAACAATGTTTTGGGGAATTGTGGTTGTCCCGGGCAACAGGACTCTGCTAGTTTTGAGCCCTGCTCACTTTGATACATTTTCTTTGTTCCACCTGAAGTTTTCCCCCACCCCTTTCCTAAACAGTTTATTTGTCTGTTGTCAACCCAAGCATCTGTGTACAGTGTAACCTCATTTCTACTCCACGACTATCAGAAGATTACACATGCCCCCTGCATTGATATTGAACATTTCTCGGTGGAACTAAAATATGAATAATTTGTTTGTTAGCAACTCATGCGCAACCACCCTCAACGTTTGTTTGCTTTTCAATAAACCTGATATTGGAAATGATATTCATTAAATGCATACTATTTCATTCCCCACATCAAACATAGAGTATTATTTGTATTCATTTGTGGAAGATACCTTTCATGACCTTCAACTTGCTAACCTACATCCATTCAAGCATTTTGCACAATGAGAAGGCCGAAATGAAAAGTTTTAAGATTGTGTCAGGGATGTGCAAGTCCATTACTTCCCTTCATTATCAATACCAAACGGTAGTTTAGTACTTACAAATGGTGTGTTGAAAGTTTGAGATCCATACATCATGAATTTGTTGTTTTATGAGAAAAACTAATAACGACATGTTGCCAGAATGTTGTTGTTTCCGTGAGTTTCAATTTTGCTCAAACTGCGAATCGCAGTTATGTGTATCGTCGCAAGACCAGCGGAGCGCACTGATTGGTTAAATGGCTAACCTCCGCATGACCTTTGGCTAACGGCTGATCGGACAATTTTGGAACAGCACGTGCACGTTTGACGTCGCGGATTTTTTGAAATTGCTTGTGAGTAATTTGAAAAAGGATGAAGTTTAACCGTCCAGATTTTCACCAAAACTCAATATTTTACCCCAAGTCTCTATAAGAGGTGTTTATTTATATTAATCTTCACATTGGATATGATTTCAGCTGATTTCATTCATTTAGGTGTTTTTTGACGTGCAAATGAATAACACAATCTTTAAAGCAAGTTTACTTACATGTACGTAGATTGAAACAAATTTTTCATCACTCTTTCACAAAGTATGTTATGGTTACGCCAGACATCAGAAAACAACACCAAACCTACTGAAAATTACATTTTGTGATTTGATGCACCACGCCATACCCCGGGGTACCGTCATAC
>JZLH01S0047202.1:14946-25612 GCA_001188425.1 Eucidaris tribuloides
GTCACCATGTACCATAATTCTCACAATACTCACAATGTCATTTTTATTCTGTTAGTTGCTGGCGCCTTCTCCCTTTAATTAGAATTAACACAAAATTGAAACTGAATTGAAACAACACAAGTTGTTAGTACAGTACTCTCTTATTTGTAAAGTTGAAAATTATTACTTGCCCATGTGGTCAAGTAAAATTAGTTTCCATAGATTTTCACTTGCCCAGAAGCAAAATTTATTTGCCCCGGGCAAGCGGGCACAAACTGTTCTGCATGATGAAGTTAAATTCCTTAATTTAGAAAATGTACAGCTGTCCTCTCTTCCTCTACAAATTTTGTTTTACCTGAATGGCTGGTACTTCGGCTTTTTATGGATATGTGAAGCACTGATGTACATTTATAAAGGTAAGATCCTCTACCAAAACTATACTTGGGGAATACAAAGTGAGGTAAATGTGAAGGTTAAAAATCCCCTTCCCCCTTCCCAGAAATGGTAGCAAGTGGGATAAATTGATAGAAGTGTGTAACATTTTTTAGAATACGTATAGTGTCAGTCTTGTCAGTGAATCAGTTGTATTCGATGAGCAATGTTTTAAATTTGTCTGAAAGTACTTAGAGTAGAAGAATCTGTGAGCAATGTTTTAAATTTGTCTGAAAGTACTTAGAGTAGAAGAATCTGTGAGCAATGTTTTAAATTTGTCTGAAAGTACTTAGAGTAGAAGAATCTGCGAGCAATGTTTTAAATTTGTCTGAAAATACTTAGAGTAGAAGAATCTGTGATGGATTCGGGCAAAGAATTCCAAAGTAAGGGTCCAGTCCGTCTAATGGTGTATAACATGAAAACTTAATCTACTTTCAAGATGATACTTCTTCTTCCTCCTTGTATTATGATTGTGAGTTAAAGTAATCAGCTATCAATTGGAGGGAAAGTAGAGTCCCTTCTACAGAGGATAGCAAGCTGCAACAATGGATCAAAGAGGCTATTCACTTCCAAAAATAAGGGGAAAACAAGATACAAAGAATTGTGAAAAGAGTCAATTGAAATGTAATGCATACAGACTTCTGAACTCTTGGACTGTTGAAGTGATATTACGCCATCAACTGCGGTTCGATGCCAGTACTGTAGCTCTTAGCAAGGTTGCTGATTGTAAAAAAAGATTCTACAGTACTTTATAGGGAAGTAGTCGAGGCCAGCCGTTCCGAGTCACGAGGCCACTGGAAAAATATTTTTCCCATAGACTTTGTACACGTGACTCAGTCTGAGGCCAAGGCCAAGGCCGGCAAAATCCGGCCTCAAGGCCGGCCTCGACTACATCCCTGGTACTTTACTCATGACGTGCCACAGAAATGACAACTCATACATTGTATTATGTGTGCATATTTGTGACTTTGGCATGTTATCAAGAGTTTTTTATCTTACAGTAATTAATTTTTTATTACTGTTTATCAAATAATAAATCAACTCAAACATTTAGAGGGGAAAAGCAAATTAGGATTTGCATTGGTACACTTCAACCATTGATTTTTCATTTTTTTAAAAATAAAACATTGTAAGTTCAAAATTTTTGACAGGATGTTCTCACTAGCAAAGCTGATACAGTGTATGTCCTGGGGACAAATATTGTTTAATACAGCAGTCTATGGAGGAAAACTGGCATGCTTGTTTATTGATTTTGTTTTTTTAAAAGCACTTTTTTTCAGGGCTTCATGGTGAGACCTGAGCACAGGCACTAGTAGCAGTAGCACCACGGAGGATCATGATATTTAGATTTTTTTTTTTTAATGGGAAACGTTGTTAAATGATACTTTTAAGCTGTCCTAATTACTGATAATCAGGATTAGTTGCTTTATTTCTTCTCTACATTCCCCTGTTCCCTATCTCTCCTGCTTCAATACTTTCATATCTCTCATAAACCCCAGCTCTGCTGCTCCTCCACTTTCTGTCTGAATGGTTTAAGCCGGTGAAAAGGAGTATTAAGTACACCCGCTCTGAGCCCACTCTGAAACACCTCCGGAGGTGTTTTAGAGCCGGCGAAAAGGAGTAGCTGATATGCTCCATCTTCTGTCTGAATGAGTTAAGCCGCCTCTGCTACTCATTGTGTAGTGATGCATGCAGAGTTCACCAACATCCGTGCTGAAAAATAAAATATAATCGCACATATATGATATACACTTCCTTTTCCGGTATCGCAAGGCGAGTAGCAACTCCACCTTTCTGGTTGCTGTGTGAATGGTTTAAGATGGCGAAAAGGCGTAGCTGCTATGTGAATTCTGGACTATCTGAAGGGGGTCATCGGAACTTTTCAAGACTGCTTTGAGCCGCTGCAGCTATACCTTTTTCTATCTGAATGGGGCTTTACTGTAATTCCACAATAAGTTGAATTATTTAATCTCCTCTCAAGAAAAGAAGATTATGTCATTGAAACATTTGTTCAGTTGCAAACATTCCCACAATATTCTTGTAGAAATTCAATGTGTATTGAATGTACCCCAGTAACATAGAAATTCAATGTGTATTGATGGTTCTAAACCACAATGATCTGCCCCATTACCATTGTAACATCCAGTATTGTATTACAGATTTTATACGGCTTATCCTTTAATGCCATGAAATCACATAATCTTCATTCCTTTTTTTTTATGTGGATGGTCCATGTTATAGACTTTTTTGCGATAGTTCCATGAATCTAACTTTCAATGTGTTGCACATCTGTGAACACTGCCACATATAACAAGTTTTGGGACATTGTCTCAACTTCAAACAAATAGAAGCTTGAACACATAGTGTAAAAACATTTTGTGTGAAAAAGTTGTTGATGAATATGTATGCCCTGTCTAGAAATGTATTTTAAAGTTGTCAAGATATTAGAAATTAAATGATCACATTGAGATATCCGCCTTTTTTTCCACACTGTGCCATAGTTACAAAACTGTGTTAAACTAAAAAGTTGTTTGTTCTGTGTAGTGTGCTTCTCAATGTTTAAAAAGTTTTCTTGTGCAAAATGTTTCCAGAAATGATCTTATACACTAAACGGCTTAAAAGGAACAACTTTAGCATCATTTTCACTCCACTTTTTGTTGGTTTACATGTCTGTCTCTTGTGCACTGGTGCAGCCTCATCAGCATCAGTAATGAAGAAAATATTTATGATGGACACAAGAATGCTCTACATAACACGATACACCAGGGTACAATAGTATCCAGGTGTATCGTGTTTTGCATCATATGACGAAAATACACAGCACTGTTAAATATGAACACAATTATACTGGAAATTGATGGCCATCTCTCCTTTTCCCTTTTTCTGTTTTTGTCCTCAGGTTCCGTTTTGCCGTACCCCTCTGAAAATCTGGCAGGGGAGTGGGTACTCCTCTTTATCTTGGCAGTCATTGAGTATGTCCGTCTGTTTCTAGGTGAGTTTTGCTTAGTGGCGTCATCGACAGGCCTTCTGTTGGAAAGCTTGTCGAGATAACAGTATTTTGACTGAAAGACGATATATCGACAGAGATTTTATCTTACCGACAACAACACACAGCGTATCAAAGTAATAAATCAGGACCTAACAATGTCATCTCTGCAGCCAGTCACTTCTCAAAGCAAGCATTTTTTTTTCTTTCTCACACTTGCAGAAGGTTATAGAAACTGAGAACCATTGTTCTGAGTGTAATCTACACCATAAGAATCTTGGTTCCCCGGAAATTGACGATGTGGTCAAGCCCAAAGTTCAAAATTCCACTGCTGCTTTCAATAGCAATGTCAGTCATCACTGGGGCCCCCTGGCAGGCTGGTTATCCCCTGTAGTATCTAGCCACAATACAGGTGTATTTAAACATGAATAGGTACGGTGGTGTAAGACTACATTATGAATGTCCCAATTAATCAGACCATTGTTGTGTCGACAGCTGTGTCTGTCAGCTAAATATTTGAGGTGACATGTCGGAAGAGAAATTTCTATTTGATGACGGCCCTGGTTTTGCTTGAATAGATTGTTTTATTTGTGTACAATATATGTATTCAAATACATGGTTGTTTTCCTTTGAGGACTTATATATCAGTGTATGTAGTCACTAGTCACCCCAAAGATGTACCTCATTGGTCACCCACTGACTGCTGGGCTCAGCTGATCATGTGAACATACACATAACCGTGTTCTGCAATTTGAGCCAAATTTAAACTCACCAAAACGTGAAAGAACAATATTCTGGTAGCATTATCCTTTTTCTCATAAAACAACAATTTCATGATGTATGGATCTCAAAATTTCAACACACCATTTGTAAGTACCGTACTTAACCCATTGGAGACGATTTGATTTCGCTATAATATGCATTTTCCATAGACCCCAACACGAGTTAACTCGTACTTAGTCTCCAATGGGTTAATTACCATTTGGTAATGATAATGAAGGGAAGTGATGGGGTTGCAAATCCTGAACCCTCTCTTTAACTGATAAACAAATGAAATATCCCCAATATTTTATCAAAAATCCATCTCCAGTTCTTCCCATGAAGTTGGAGGCAAAGCACATCCAGCATCAAAGACACTTAAGCTCTTGAAGAATTCTTTTGTACGTCCTTACAAACCTGACAGCTGTTTAAATTAATTATTGCTAGCTGGGACTCCAGCTCTCGCACCGCCTTGTTTAAAGACACATTAGATGCGTCTACATTACAAAACTTCGCGAAGTTTCATAAAATTTCTCAAAAATTCATACGTGCATCCACACTAGCCCGAAACTTCCCGATCTTTACTGGGAGATAAAACTTCCCGAAAATTTGGTTGATAATGCGCATGTGCGGTAGAAGGTACACAATGCGGTCTGGATGTCTTGAGCGTGCGAAAACAAGATTATGCAACCAGCTAAACTGCATGCACGAACTTGGCATGTGTGTATAATTATGATGCCATTAATGGCAGAAAATATCATTCAATACTTCTGCGACGAAGATCTGAACTTTGAAGGCAACCACAGCTTTGTTCAATATTTTCGCCGTCGACAAAGGGAATTCGCTGCCGTACTGTTTCCTATGTGTATGGGAAATCAGTCCCCATTATCTGTTTTTACCAAAGGCAATTGTGTTCCTGCAAATTGCCCTGAAAATCACACACATTAGTTTCCAAACTCAGACACTCTTCATGCATGTAATGCGCATACATGTACACTGGAGAGAGCGACTACCAACCTTCATGCCCCTTCATGCGGCCCGCGTTTCGTACCGGAAATGGTCAATGGGATACTGCACCCCACGAAACTTCGCGAAGTTTGCGTCCACACTGCAAATGTCGCACGACATTTCGCGGTGTCCCAGAAAAATCCCACCCCATGAGCAGGATTTTTCGCGGGAAGTTTCGCGGGTATAATTTCGCGAAGTTTGCATCTACACTGCAAAATATCGGGAAGTTAATTATCGGGAAGTTAAACTTCGCGAAGTTTCGGTAGGTGTAGACGCACTTATTATACACACTGTGGAAGAACCTGTTTAAAAAATTGTTGAACTTTGCTATCTGACAGATCTGACGAGTGTTTGAATGGAGCAAATAAACACCCGGAACACAAAAGTTTGGACAGTTATGCTGTCCACTAGTACAATATGTGCAGATACAAATTGGCACATTAATTTCCTATCGGGCGATAGAAATTCTGCCACACAGGCAGTCTATGGGGAAAGCTGGAATGGTCTCCTCAATGATTTTGCTTTTTGAAAGCACTTTAATAATCGTTTTAAACTGCAATTTTTTCAGGGCTTCATTTTTAGACCAATGTCAGAGACACTGGTAGCATGGGGAATCATGCAGCTCAGATTTTTTAAAAACTGAAAAATTGTTATACAATGGCTTTTAAAGCCAAATCTGCTCCAACTTTAGATGTTAATTCTTAAAATGATCTGTAAGATTTATTGGTAAACTGATTCTGTTACTTTTTCAAGTAAATTTTTTATGAATAAGGTCTGTGCTGGTAAATGAAGGTATTCATGAGTTCGCAACCATTAACCCTCACCAAAGGAGCTTTTGGAGTGGTTTACAGTAGACTGAGAAGATTGTTTCTAGCCCCGCTAATCGTCACAAACACTATACACAATGAGGGCGGCCTTAATACAAGCTGCTTCATCTTCAAGGAATGTTTTATCTAGTAGCATTAAAAAGCCATTTAAGTATTGTAGTCTCTGCACCGCAAAATATCCAGATGTGTTATACACAGTCATAATGTGACCCACTGTCTACTAATCTGTGGGCCGAGTGCACACGCTGCAAGCTGTTCCATCTTAAATGTTTTACATAGTAGTTTTAAAATGCTATTAAAGTATTTAAATATCAATCCGTTTTCACACATAATGTGACCCACTGTGTAATAATCTGCGCTCTAAAGTACTGGATTATTTCATCGGAGTATTTTACGATGAGCAAAAAGAAACTATTAACACTTAGTTACATTAAAGGTAAATGACATGATTGGGGGTAGTCCTCAACTTGGGGTAAGAACTATTCTAAACTCAAGTAAACTATGCAGGGATTCTACTGTGAAAATTTTGTAGTTGACAGTTGACTCGTTCTAAAGTAACTTCCATGCCTTGTTACAGACAAATCTGTTGTGTAGGGTTCTATGGAATGTATTTTTATCGTGCCCGATAAAATTAAACTGCTGGCCTGTTCATGCTTGATTCTCCTTAAACAAACTCAAGACAAATCCTTCCAGCCAGGAGATACACTCCAGCTGGTATATATTTGGTTTATCTTTTAACCAGTTTGGTTCTAAAAGCATTTGTTGTTATTTTTCCCAATCATGTCACTGAGCTTTAATGTGCCCTCATCTAGAGACGGCAGTGCTAACGTGCTAATCCCCATTGTGCCAGCCCCTAATACCCCTGTACCAGGTGTATATGGAGAATGGACAGTGTCAGTAATTTGATCTGTTGGCACAAAATGCACCATAACTCCATAAGTTTGAAAAATATAAGATTAAAATAAAATTGAATTAAAATAGAGATTGTAAGCTGTAGTATTTTATATATTTTAAACATATAATGTGACCCACTGTGCAATAGTCCGTAGGCTAAGTACTTATTTATTTCAGAATATTTACGATGAGCAAAAAGAACTATCAACATTTTAAAGGTAGTGAATCTCATTTGCAAACATCCCCGCAGACCAGAAAAATATAACCCATGCCCTTAGGCTATTGATGAAGGGCATGTCTGTGAAATCTGGGGGTCAGTGATTGCCTAGAATTTGAAAAATGCAAAAGAAAAATGTCAACAGCTGTTTAGTGTACATTCTATGGTAGGAATTTTTTTCTCGCAAGAAAAAATTCAAATCTGAGTCTAACGGTCACTGTAATTCCACTAAAACCGAGTTTATAGGTCCTATATTTTGTTAAAGGTTCCCAGATGGCATTTTCTTCTAACTGCCATTGTATTTACACAATGTTAATTTTTAGGCTTGCAAAAGAGATCCCCTGCCTTTAATGTACATGTATGTGTCCCCCTCCAGAATCTATAGTGCTAATGTGTTAATCCCTATTGTGCTAGCCACTAATTCCCCCTATACATGTGCCAGGTGTGTATGGAGAATGTACAATATTCGTAATTTGATCTGTTGCCACAAAACGCACCGTACATGTAAGTTTGAAACATGTAATAAGATTAAAAAATAGAGACTGTAAGCTGTAAAATAGAGGATGGATGAAGCAAACCTCGATTAAAAGTTTGTACTGTCACGTAAGCCATTATCAGGAAAATGGAGGAAAACGACCGCAAAAATGGTGCTCATTCATGTGAGATGGGAGGCCTTAGCAACTGTATGGAAGAAAGCTCAATAGACCTAGTAATTTTCCAAAAGAGAATTGTGGATTGGACAATCCTTTTTGGCAGTAACAGACTAATCTGTAGTCACTTTCAATGAATAGTTCACAAATATAGCTTTTCCATGATATCAAAATTATTACAGGGGGACTTGAAGATGTTGGATAAGCACATGTGATGTGAAGATCAAATTCAGCAAAATTTCCAAGCTACTGCAAAAACATAGTCTGAAGTAATAATTTCAAGAAAAATCATTGTTGCTGAATCACTTCTGGCTCACAAAGAAAACAGATAAAAGATGAGTGTATATGCCCTTTTTATGTCTAAATCCTAGAATTAACGTTTTCCAACCCCAACTTTTTTAAATTTTTGTTATCAATTTCGTGTTTTTCTCTTTCAAACTGTGAAAATTTGGAGAAAAAAAAAGAGGTTTTCCATGATTTTCCATTTAAAAACTCATTTTTTAAAAAAGTAGTCTCTTTCATGGCAATATTCTGTCCGTTTTCCATCGATTATCGCGGAAATATCATGTTCACTGGTAAAAGAAGATCAGTATTGCTGATATATCAGAAAAGAGAATGTACCAAAATTTAAATAGCAATCTTTGATCCTCTGTAGTGCTGGGTAGGCGGCATCACATGTTACATACAACGGGCGGTCTTTTGCGAGATTATGCATATCATTGTTTCGATTATGTTATAAGCAGCTCATCCAATGATGTACCTGTATTCACTGCATGATAAGGGAATCTATTGTACCTGGGTTTGCTGAAACATAATATTGATTACAGTTTTCATTCATACTTCCTTATGTAATGTTATAAAGTGCATACACATTAGCGCCCTATCTCATATTGCTACAGTATGGAAATCATACATTGTAACAAAGAACTAGACAAAATATGATAAGTTAGAAATTTAATTGATGTATACAAATAAATACTACAGCAATTTGCGTTCACTGGGTACTTCTCTGCACTGATATGGGCAATTTCCATTCAATCTTCTTCTTTTCTTCTTTCTTGCTTCTTTCTTCTTCTTCTTTTCTTCTTTCTTTCTCTTCTCACTTCGTCTTCTTCTGACTCTCTCTACTCCTCCTCCTCTTCCTCCTTCCTCCTCCTCCTCCTCCTCCTCCACTTGCTCCTCCTGAGTTTTTCTTTAAAAACATTGTTTGCAATTCTAAATTGTTAATTATATTGTATGAATTATGGGTGTACCAATATATTCTGATGCAAACAGTTTCCTAGTGTACAAGATGGCAGTATTTAGTACATAGGCTATTCCATGGAAATGTTGAAAAATAAAAAAAATACTCATATCATATTACATTTCAATGGTTTGATTGGCTGTGAGTCATAAAGAAACAATGGAAGTCCCCATCCCCCCCTCCCCCCCCCCCAAAAAAAATATGGGTCTGTATTTAGAATTCAAGTATAGCTTTTAGGGCTAAAAAAAGTTTTCAGTCCAAATCCATAGTAAAACATTTTCTCAAATCTATGGTCCAAAAGCATTTTCAAACCAAAATGACTAATGCTTCCACGGCTAAAAGGGGAGTGTTTTCAACATAAAATGGGATACTTTCCATTAAAAGGTGTCCCCTTTTGTAAATGGGGGGTGTTTGAACACCCTATTAAAACAACTTCATTTGATATGATTATATGCACCACATGAAACATGTGCTCAATAATTTATTCTTTCCCTTGTACAGGCAAGAAGGGCAATTTAACGGAGAAGGTAGTCCACCTGTGCGTCTCACTGGCCATGTCTGTGGCCAGTCTGTTTGGCTGTTTGTTCCTGATTTTGTGGCAGACGTACGTCTTGAGAGCGGAGCTGATCCTGAACGCAATACAACTGGTCTTTCTTGGACTGGAATTGATCTTCAGCATCACTGCTGTCATAACGTTTGCCAGGTATGGTCACACATACATGTAGCTGAAGTACAACTATTACACCAAACTTCACACTATCTTTTTTTGCTTGGTTGTTGCCCAATCAAGCAGGTAAACTTTTGTTTTCATTCATTTAGTTGCCCAAACAATAGATGTATGATTATTTTTAATTTTGCTGGTTGAAATGAATGAATTTTATGCTGTTTATGATCGCAAAAGTGCCCCCTACAAATTTCATCGTAAAAACAATAGAAAACAAAACGTCAAAAAAACAAAGAAATACATAAGAAATTCACAAAACAATAAAATACGTAAGAAATTCTGAATCGGAAATTTTTTTGTGGATAATTGTTACAAATATCAAAAGGAATATTATCACCACAAATTAGCATTCTATGAGCTGTTTAAGGTGAGTTATCGGTGAAAACATGATTTCATGCATAAATTTGCATAATTAAAATATGTTTTTCCAAAATCTAACTATACAATCATGGAAATTACATCTGGCTCTATGTGCATGCAAATTTTCACAGTGATCGTGTGATCCACGGCCGAGAGTTTGAAGGGGGGGGGACCAAATTAGCCCTCAAACCCACGACCCCCCCCCCCCCCCCCTCTTGGGCTATGGAGTTTCAAAGTAGCCTGGGCTATTTAGGGTTAAAATTGTAAGGGTTTATATTGCATCCTTGCCCTTGTGTAGGTTTATGCAAAGCAAGGTCCATTCTATGAATTCCATTGACCTATTTGTACCATGTAATTACATGTACTTCTGCAGAAAATTAGTCCATTCACTCAATTTGAAATAGATTTAGAACTGTAATAAATGATGAATCAGATTTGGCTAAGTGTTATTGTTATGGGCTATATGCCCTGGCCTAACAGGTCAAAAATCTGTGATTAAAGACACTCTATAACACTGTGGAAGACCCGTTTAAAAAATTGTTGAACTTTGATACCTGACATATCTGACAGTGTTTGAATAGAGAAAT
>JZLH01S0047212.1:4823-15300 GCA_001188425.1 Eucidaris tribuloides
CTCACACGCAGCATGCGTGTGAGTCTTGTAGGAAACTAATAGGCATATTCTACATGTCACAAACGCCGACTTCTACCCCGTTTCACTCAACTTTTCTGCCCATTCTGACATGAAAACAGGTCAATTTGTGAATGTACATCTACCTCTTAATATAGTCAAAAAAATCGAGATCCAAAACTTACCTAAATACTACCCCACATCTCCAAACCGCGACATTTTATCTGCTCGTCCGCCGCGCCGCATGGCGAGAGATAGAGACGTCCGATCCTACATCCTGTCGCCGACCGGACCGGCGCGGCTGTGCGGTGACTAGCGGCCTAGCCAACGCAGAGTTAGTCTATAGGTTCTAGCCGTTTCTATTTCGGTATAGATCTAATTTCTCCGAGTTGCAGCCAATACTCAAATATCGCGCCAAGCCGAGTGAGAACGGCTACCCCAGTGATTGCGCTGCCCAAAAGGAACGGGCGGCGCAATCACTGGGGTAGTCGCCCTCACTCGGCTTGGCGCGATATTCGAGTATTGGCTGCAACTCGGAGAAATTATACCGAAATAGAAACGGCTAGAACCTAGACTAACGCGGTGTGCGCATGCGCATTACATTTATATTTCTGGGGGAAAAAATGGCGAATCGCTTGGTATGAAACAACGAGACGTCGCATCGAAACAACTCCCTCTTTTTGGAAGAAGACGAGTTCATTGTAACAACATTTGTTATCGACTCCACGTATAATACATTTTTGGATATGAATGAACTCATTCCAGAGTGGTGACTGCGGTAAGTTACGCAAAACTCTGACATGAATTTGACTTCAAATTTCACTGCCACATATACACTAGAAGGAAATTGGTATCAATGAGGCCCGCACGCGGTACACGTGCGGGCCGTTGAGGTAAGATCTAGCCTAGGAACGTTAGATCTATAAACGACGTTAACAACGGGTTAGCTAGCTAGCTGTGGGGTACGGCGGCTGCGCCTAACCAAGTTAGACATGACGTTAGGCTAGCTTTAGGTAAATTGTGCATATTGCTTTATATCGTTGGGTTTTGTCCGTGAATGTGTAATTTTGTAATTTGCACAAAGTTGGGAGGTTTATTTTTTTTACAGGCCAAAAAAAAACACGTTAGTATAATCTGGATCTAACTTAACTTAGACCTAACCAGGCTAACGTTAACGTTAGATCTAACTGTAATGTTACGAATGTTACACATTGCATATACTAGTACAGTGCGTAACAGTAAAAACAGAACCCTAAAACAAAGGCTTATTGTGCGGAATCAGTGAGGCGTATGATTGTAAAAATAAATTCACAATAAACTTTGACTTATGCTCTTTCAAATGATACATTAAACAAACTCATTCATGCAAGTATCTCTGAGTACCATGACTTTAAAAATTTAAAGTGAAAAAAACATTTGTTTAATACGCTTTTTGGCTTTGGCACTGTGCACACCATAGCCAGTGATAGCAGTCCATCTCTTTCTTTTCATGGGTGCACAGTGTCAAAGCAATAAAGCGTAACAAGTGGTTTTTCACATCAAATTTTAAAATTCATGGTACTCAGAGATGCATGCATGAAAAAGTTTGCTTAATGTATCATTTGAAAGAGTATAAATCAAAGTTTATTTTGAATTTATTTCTGCAATTATACGCCTCAATGCTTCCGCATTATAACCTTTTGTTTCAGGGTTGTTTTTTCTCGGACTCGACGGGATAAACAAAGGACTTGGATGACGTTTTGACTATAATAAATACGGGTACCGTTAGAGTACGGTAACTCTAACAAGATACGTTGTCATGGATAAACAAAGCAGGCTGAAGCAATTATTTAGAGTCTATGTTGCAAACTAAAGACAAGTCAAAGTTGAATCATCTAACTGCAAAGGTTAGTACTAAGTTAGTACTATTTGCTTGCCGTGTGTGGATTGTGCAGTCTAGTCTGTAGTCGAGTGTAAATGTGTCATGGAGTATTTTGGCCAAAATGGTGTAAACTGAAACTGAAGTGAAAAAACCGAGTTGGTTCATTGTTTACAAAGAACAACGTGTGAGGTCCTGTGCAAATAAATGGCCAATTTGGTTCAAATAACACATAGGCCTATCCTTATGGGAAAATAATGAATAGGCCGATACCAGCTAACCCATAGTGCCTACTGAGCATGTGCAGAAGGCAGATTAATGGCATTTGTGGAATGATATACCCAGGAATTGACTTAGACCACGGTCTAACTAAACTTGTCTTTGTGAATACAAAACAATTTAGACAGGGGCCCGTATTCTCGAAGCAGGTTAATCTTAGACACCCTGTTTAAACCTAGGTTTATCTCCAAGTTAGACCATAGGTTTAAATTTTCTTATTCACGAAGCCGGTTTAAAGTTAGACAGGGTGTCTAACTTGGCCAAAAGATAAACCACCTCAGGGGTAAGTTTAAACCCGGGTTTATCTTTTCAAAATGGCTGATGGGCATCGTTCATTCGGGTGATCGTTTCGTATTTTTGGTGAGTTAAAGTCTACATTTTCAAAATGACGGATTTAACTTAAAAGCAATGGTCAACGTGCACTTTATGAGCACCAGTACTGGTTCCGTTGAAATATACGATTTCCAAAGTGATCGCTTTTGTGCGCTATCTTCAGTACGGAGATCGCCCACACTCGCGCTGCATATGGGAATCTGTACACTGCATGCATGCATGCACTGTACTGAGCTGAGATAGATCTAACGTTACGTACGTGTGTACGGGTATACGGTACGCGACATTTCCCATGCCCACTGCACGACTCAGGGCCAACTGTCTGTGTCAACGTTTAATCTGTCATCATGGAGTTGACTTTGAAATCTACGAAGTACGAAGAAGGAGAAGCGGTAGACAATAGAACTAAATACATGATCAAGTAAGTGGCAGTGCATTATCCTAAAAAAAAAGATGAATAGACTGCGGTCTTTGGGCTAGCGGTGCCAGTTGCAGAGAGAGGCTAGCGGGTGTTGGGATGGCATTATTGGCTGGCCTACCAAATTTGTAGGTATTTGCTTTCTAGAAAAACATTGCTTTTACTTTGGTAAGTTTGGATTTGACTGGAGTTTCATTTTGACAATCGCCCGCACCATAAAGTGGATCTAACGTTAGATCTACCTACGCTACAGCTACGGCCATTCATATCGACTAACGTTACAGGCCCGGCCGAACAGACATAACGTTATAGTCTGGGAGCTAGCTTCTTCTCAATTTACCCCATCGAGCCCAAAAGATTTGACCCCTCAAAATTACTTAGACTATCTACGTGAACGAATTTAAGGGGTTCATTTACCTAGTCCACACATAGATTTAGTGGGTATGTTTGGCGTCTTCGTGACCTGTATGTCTGTATGCGCGCGCGTAATCAATGATGTTAATACATAACATTGCGCAATGAAATGAAATTACGCACGCGCATACAGACAAAATGCGCACCGCGTCGCATGCATGCAGTATACAGGTCACGAAGACGCCAAACATACCCACTAATCTATGTGTGGGACTAGGTAAATGAACCCCCTTAAATTCGGTCTAGGGACCAAACCCGACCACTGGTGTCCGGCCACCGGGGAGTTCAGGCCGGACATTACCTTACGCAGCGATCGTCAGAAGCTTCAAAAACATGAAGAAATGTGACTCCTTTCACTACTTGTTTGCAACAACGAAGTCAACTATCAATAATAAGAACAAAGGCCTTCAAACTTTAAAGGTATGGCGCTATTTGACGATGATGTATTATGCTGTTGTTAAGCCCCAAAAGTCTTAGTCCCACATACAGTGATTGATGTTGGGTAATGAAAAATCTCAACATCGACTCAAACTCGAAGAGTCAACAATAGATCAGAGCATCTGACTTTATTTCTGAAATTTGCACAACAGTAAACTGACTAGTGTTACTATGTTTGCTAGTCTCGTGGAAATGCGTGTGATGAACATTTCCAACATCAAATGTTGGGAGGTCTGTGTATGTTTGTTAAAATGTTGCTGCGCGGGCATGTGTTCCTGAGAGACCCACGTTTGTTCCTGACAAATGTGGTCAATGTTCCTGGCAACCATCCTTTGGGGTTGGCATCTCTGCTGTGTGGGGTGCGGCGGCCGCGCCTAACCAATTTAAGCATGACGTTGGCGTTACATTAATTGTGCACATTGCTTTATATCGTTTTGGTTGAATGTGTAATTTTGTAATTTGCACAAAGAGGTTTATTTTTTACAGACAAAAAATATTAACGTTAGTAAGATTATGAATGATCTAACGTCGACTAGATCTAGTTAGTAGTAGACTAGTCATGGATCTACGTAACTTAGTAAGACCTTTTCCCATCGAGTTAGATCTAACGTTTAGTGTAATGTTAGGAACGGTTACACATTGGATGAATAGCTTCGCCTACTCGATGGGATAAACAAAAGACTTGGATGACGAGTAGACTATAATAAATACGGGTACCGTTACTCTTTAGAGTACTGTAACTCTAACCTTAGAAATCAATTTACGTTGCCATGGATAAACAAAGCAGGCTGAACTTGAAGCAATAATTTAATGTTAGAGTCTATGATGCAAAGTAAAGACAAAGTTAAATCATCTAACTGCAAACGTTATTTGCTTGCTTTGTATGGATTGTGCAGTCTAGTCTGTAGTCGAGTGTAGATGTGTCATGGAAATTTTTGGCCAAAATGGTGTAAACTGAAACTGAAGTGAAAGAACCGAGTTGGTTCATTGAAGAGAACAAGGTCAAGGTGTGAGGTCTTGTGCAAAATGAATGGCCAATTTGGTTCAAATAACACATATCCCTATGGGAAAATAATTAGTAGGCCGACACCAGCTAACCCATAGTCCCTACTGAGCATGTGCAGTAGGCAGATTAATGGCATTTGTGGAATGTTATACCCTAGAATTGATTTAGACCACGGGTTTATATTTAAACCTTGGGTCTAACTAAACTTGTCTTTGTGAATACAAAACAATTTAGACAGGGTGTCTAAGTTAAACCCGGGTCTAACTAAACCCGGGTTTTAGTTAGACCCGGGTTTAACTAACCTTGCTTCGAGAATACGGGCCAGGGTGTCTAAGATAAACCCGGGTCTAACTAAACCCGGGTTTATCTTAGACCCGGGTTTAACTAATCTTGCTTCGAGAATACGGGCCAATGACTGGATGAATAAATAAGTGAATAAATAAATAAATTAATTAATAGATAAATAAATGATAAACACTAAAATAAACAAATATATCGTTTCATCATCAATGTATTTTTTCTCTATTTTGCATCCATTTGTTTATTCATTCTTTCATTTATTTATCAATCTGAGATCCGTAATGCTTCAGGTTGGCCCTTTTGTTAACAGCATGTGGAAGGAATAAAAATACCAGCTAACAATCGAGAAGCAGGAATACGGGTATGCACAGTAATCTCACCCTACTCCACGGTCCTTGCACTTTTCGTGAAAGTAAAAGATATCAATTTGGGGAAAACAAATAATTATATGCAAATAGTATAGGCTAATCGAAAAAGACAAAATACAACATTAGACTTATAAAGATGGTATGATAATCTTTTAAGCAAAAATCACGAATCTAAAGTTAATTTTAGATCTAAAGAAAGAAAAAGATATGTGTATGTACCTGGTTGATAACTTGATAATAATAACACACACACACACACACACACACACACACACACACACACACACACACACACACACACACACACACACACACACACACACACACACACACACACACATACCCTCCCTACTCAAAAGTATTGCAACATACAATAAAACACATACATTTAACGTTGAAGGGGTCTTTCTAAAATGATGTCCTAACTCCGTTTATTATTGAAACATTACTATTTTTTTAAAATAAATCAATGAATATACTTTCTCGTTCCTTCTCCCAGGCGGAGAGATTATCAAATGCAAGTGCGCCCACGACAGAGGGGATGGAACATAAATTTTAGCCCCTTTTTTGCTCCCCGTAGGGGTGGGGTATTAATTAACACTAGCATCGTAATTCGGTTTCAGATTACCAATAAAACGGTTTTAATGGTTTGGAAAGACTTTCAGCAATCAAAAAATGTCACTATGATCCTCTGAAGGGGTCTCAGAAAGAAGACCACGCCCCTCGAAGACGAAGTGACCTCCTGTCTTCATAAGACAGTGGTAAGGAGGAAACGCGCCATATTTTAAACAAGACTTCTTCAAGATATCATTTCTCACTCTTTTTTTCTATTCTAAAGGCAGTTTACTCTTGTAAACATCTTAAAATTTACTGTCTTGAAACTTCTCGGTACACTGGATATAATGATGCGAAGAAAAAGCCACCATCTTTTATAAGTAGCCTTATCCTCCTTGTCACTGTCTTATGAAGATAGGAGGTCACTTTCGTCTTCGAGGGGCGTTGTCTTCTTTCTGAGACCCCTTCAGAGGATCATAGTGACATTTTGTGATCGCTGGAAGTCTTTCCAAACCATTAAAACCATTTATTGGTAATCTGAAACCGAATTACGATGCTAGTGTTAATTAACACCCCACCCCTACGGGGAGCAAAACAGGGGTTAAAATTTACGTTCCATCCCCTCTGTCGTGGGCGCACTTGCATTTGATAATCTCTCCGCCTTGGAGAAGGAAAGAGAAAGTATATTCATTGATTTATTTAAAATAAAAATGTAATTTTCCAATAATAAACGGAGTTAGGACATCATTTCAGAGAGACCCCTTCAACGTAAAATGTATGCTTTATATTGTATGTTGCAATACTTTTGAGTAGGGATGGTACACACACACACACACACACACACACACACACACACACACACACACACACACACACACACACACACACACATATATATATATTATAACCACGCGCGCACACATACACTGATAGACAGACACACACACTCACACACATACACACCAGTGGCGTAACTACGGGGGGGGGGGGGAGAGAAAAGGAAAGGAGGAAATCCCATTTTGAAATAGACTTATCAGAGTCAGTCCTTTTGTTAATTAAATGTGTTCCTTTCATTTAAATTTTATTAAAAACTGCTCAAACTCTCGTAAAGGTTTGTGTAATACTCATGCAGGCCGTTTCATGAATCTGAATGATGTGTTTTAAATCTTTGACAAGTGTATTTCTAGTATTAACAGGATTGCTTTGTTTAAAGCCCAAGTTTAGTTTGGGGGATTTTTTTTTATTTGAAAGCTTTGTATGCCCAAAGGTCATATCCTACCAATAGCAGAATCTGAGTGTCTTTCGGTTTTTTGTTTTTTTTTAATTATAAATTAATAACAAATCTCGGGGGGACCCCCGAGATTTTCGACTATATTTCACATTATAGCATCCAAAGGGTTATTAGGTATTAAGGTTATATGAGTATACCTCATCAGAAAGAGCAGAGTCTGATCTTTCTGATGAGGTATCTAGCTCATATAACCTTAAAACCTTATTAACCATTTGGATTCTATATAAAGTGAAATATAGTAAAAAAATCTCCGGGGTCCCCCCCCCCCCGAGATTTAATTAAAAAAGAAAGACATTCAGAATCTGATATTGGCGTGATATGACCTTTGGGCATAAAGCTTTCAAAGAAAAAATACAATCCCAATCCCCAAAACTAAACTTGGGCTTTAATCGTTAAAATTCATTAATAATTATAGGTTTTTGACGACTGTTGAATGTTCATTTCACGAAACAATAGTCTTAACAGGGGTCAAAATATATTTATAGAACCACTAAAACTCATAAGCTCCAGGCGTCTCCGCTCCTGACCCCCAATTACTTAGGCCCCTATCACATTTTTTTTTTTTAAATTGACCTGCTATCAGCAGTTCATAATACAAAATTTATATCCATAAGAAGTGCCACATGTTTGAAAGTAGGTTTGTTTTCAATTATTGTCAACTGTCCATTTCACAAAAAAATAGTGTTATCAGAAGTTCAAAATCAGCTCATAAACCTCTAAAACTCAAAACTCATATAAGCTTCAGGGGGCCGGCTCCGCCCCTGACAAATTATCGTCATGTTTTGAAAGTACCACCCGTCATCATTTCATAAAAGCAAAAATCATACCTTCGGAAGTGTCATAAATTGAAAGCGGTGTGATTTCTGATTTGTGATTTGACTGTCCATCAAATTTTCATAAAAAAATGTTAGCAGAGAGTCAAAGTAGCCACACGAAACTACTAGAAACCAAAAGCTTCAGGGGGTTCTGCCCCCTGACCCCCGCCCGATATATGGGGATTATAAGCAGGCCCCTGGACCGGATGGTCAGCTCCTCCCCAGCATGAAGAAAAAAATTCTTGGCCTCTGTACAAAAGTCTGTTTTCTTCACATTCGCAACCCCCTGTAAATTCCTGGTTACGGGGCTGTGTAAACATGTGAAATTCTTACATAATTCCGTTTGTGCTCACATTACAATTACTTTGAAATAATACACTGCAAAACGCGATTTTCTTCTTGGAATTTCAAAGTTGCCTGTTAATAGTCAGGTGGCTTAGTGTAATTACTGTTATTTGGTGGATAAAAGCACCATTTTTGGTACAGAGCTTCTTTATGGACTAACTTTTGATTTTAGAAGGGGTGCCACCCAAACCGGGTTCGGGTCAGGGTCAGGGGGTATGGTGTGGATGACCCCCTCCCATGGTACAGAAATGCGCATTGTATCAAATATGTGAGCTGTGTGATTGAAATTATGCACAAAGATATTTATGATGTGATAAAATAGAACAGGAATGTCCCGGGGTGTAACCCTTTCCCACGCCATGCCCCAAAGACCCCTCCCCCCCCCCCCCCCACCTTGGTTATGTTAATAGGTATGTAGCCAAAATATTGGTGTTACAAGGTCGATAAAAGCACCATTTTCGGTATAGGCCCTATTTCTTCTTTGTGAACTAACTTTTGATTTTAGAAGGGGAGCCATCCAGACCTGCAAGTTCAGGATCAGGATCAATTGGGGCATGGTGGGGGTTACCCCCTCCCATGAAACAGAAACGTGAATTTTATGCAGAGTGTATCATGTATGTGAGCTGTATGATGTGATTATATTTTAAAACAGCACAAGAGGCCACGGGGTGTAACCCTACCCCTGTTCCTCTCTCTACCCCTCCCCATCATACATGAAGACACCCCTCCCCCTAAGCCATGTACATGTAGATAGCCGTCAGTTTAGCCAAAATATTGCTGTTGTAAAGTGGATAAAAGCACATTTTTTGGTATAGGGCTCCCCTATGAACTAATTGTTTATTTTAGAAGGGGAGTCATGCCACATTTCCGGGTTCAGGTTCAGGGTCAGGGTGGCTTGGTGGGGGTGCACATTGTATCATACAGTATGTGAACTGTATGATGGAAAGTATGCACAATGATATTAATTAATGATGTGATTTAGTTTAAAACACGACAGGAAGCCTCGGGGTGTAACCCTACCCCAGTTACCCTACCTAGCCCCTACTATACTTCAAGACACGCCCACCTTTGTCATGTATATAGGTGTCTAACCAAAATAGATACATGTATTGATTTTTAAGGTAACAATCAAACATCTAATAATATCCAGAGAATTTACTACAATGGAAAGGAGGTGAATACAGTTCACTGAGGGAGATGAGGGAGGGGTGAGGGGTTGCACTGCCATTTTGGGAGCTACGAAAACAAATTTCTCCGAGACAGAAAAACTATGCATATTATATTTTTTGGAGTGGATTGGGGGCACTTTTATGGATTGCCTTTACAAGGTGCATGAAAGCACCATTTCGGTACAGGGCTTCCATATGGACAAACTTTTGACTTTAGAAGGGGAGCCACCCAAACCGAGTTTGGGATCAGGGTAGGGAGGGGCATGTTGGGGGTAACCCCCCGCCATGGTTCAGAAATGTGGATTTTACATGTACATTGACAGTATGTGTTCTGTTTTAAACTATACTACATTGTAAAGTGATATATTTTTGCATACTTTCCATCATATAGCTCACTGCATGAAATTCACATTCTGTACCATGGGAGGGTTGTTACCCCCACCATGTCCCCTGACTCTGAATCCCGTTTGGGTGGCTCCCCTTCTATAATCAAAGTTAGTTCATAAGGGAGCTCTATACCAAAAACCATGCTTTTATCCACCTTGTAATAACAATATTTTGGCTACGCGCCTATCATAGCCAAGGTGGGGGGGGGGGGTCCTTGCGGCATGGCGGGGATTAGGGTTCCCGGTTAGGGTTACTCCCTGGGGCCTTCCTGTTGTATTTCATCACATCATAGATAAATATCTTTATGCATAATTTCCATCATACAGCTCACATATATATGATACAATTTGCATAAAATCCCCATTTCTGTACCATGAGGGGGTCATCCCAACATAGGCCTACCCCCTGACCCTGATCCGAGACCCGGTTTGGGTGGCACCCCTTCTAAAATCAAAAGGTAGTCCATAAGGAAGCTCTGTACCAAAAATGGTGCTTTTATCCATC
>JZLH01S0047223.1:53283-65276 GCA_001188425.1 Eucidaris tribuloides
TTTTTAGATCCCTCTGTCACTCTGTTAAAGTGCAAATGTCAAATAAGGCAATATTTCTCAAAGTCAAATCAGAGAAAACTTACTGTTACAGCCCTTCTGCCAGAAACATATGCTAGGGCCCTTCTGCCAGACAAGCGACAACTATACATGGAGACAACTTGACATGTGGAACCCAAAATCAATTACAGTCATTGGAGTATGCAATCCCACTTGCGTACTTGTGTTGTAACCCGTACCCGGTTGGGGAGTGGGGGTGGGTGGTACTCACAAAATGTGCCACTCCAATGTTTTTTTCATGAGAAATTAATGCTTAGACATGGGTCTTCAATAAAAAAAAACTCCTGTTCTGCTGTTCCAACAAAAATTCCTTAGATATTGGTCCGAATTTGGGTGCAAGCTGTTACAAATCATAAATTTATCAGATCTGGTTCAACCCCCCCCCCCCCCCGACCCATGGGAGTGTATCTTAAGAAAAATCATTAGACAGGATGGGTATCTTTTTTTACAAGGACTGTGTGCGATTCTTATCCTTGGCCAAACATTTCAAACATTGCATTTCAGAATGCACTCAACTTCAGTGAATTTTTTTTCTGTGCAGTTCTCCAATTTCTTAAAAACATCTACAAATCATTTTTATGCACTCGCGCACCTCGGAAAAAAAATAATCAAAATTTCAATTTCAAGGGCTACTTCTCTTGTTTCAGTGCATCCCAGATTTTCTTTTGTATTGAAGAACCCTATGGCAATTTAGGAGGGCTCTTTTTCAAATTTCGGGGGCTTTTTTGCCATCTCGGGGGGCGAAATCACCCCGTGTCCCCATGTATTTTTTCCCTGTTGTGCATTTCCTACAAATACAACCCAAAAATTCCACACTAGTACAGGATTGATCTATACACACCTTGTAAGTTGTATTGAATCATGACCTATCATTTACCAAGGCAAGAGGAGATATTGGGAACTGGTGTAATTTGTAACGGGTTGATTACCAGTAGTAGTACTAGTACGCCTATACATGCACATGTGGGTGAACTGCACACAATCCGGGCACATTACATTACACGTTTCAAGTGCTGTGTGCCTGCAGCTGAATGCACCACTTTGCACCATACCAGCCACTAAACAGACAATCCCGGGAACATCGGGCCCGTGGCCGTGGGCAAAAACATGGCAAAATCATATGATAGAAAAAGGCAAGTAATATCCACATACACAGTACTATAAAACTATCACCACACTACACTACACAATGCTAAACATTGTGCTCCGGTTAGTATCAATGTGCCACAGACACAGCTCAGAACATGAACCACGCACGCCTACACCCACACAATCCGAGCACTACAACGCCAGTACGTATGCCATTGTGTATAAACGTATACGACGAGTGACTCCGTAAAGTGTTCCTCACTGAACGTAATGTACGTGAAAACATGCCATGGATTTTTGGCAGCACAAACCCCCGAGCCGATATTGCTAGTGAATAAAATACTTGCACGAAGATTTCCCAATTTCTTCTACACGGCATCTTGGTGTTAAAACATTCGAAGATCACCTGTAAGCGCGAGAAATAACAAATTTTGCTACGTGCACTGAAACTCATGCTCAAATGTTGACTAAAACATCATCATGCATGCACGCACGCAAGAATATTCAGTGTGCTGGATGTAACCCGGCTGTCTTCACGAACTACTTCACCTCGAAATCCTTTTCTGTTTTGGACTCGATTTGGAGGGGAAAAGAAAGGAATGACGACTTTTTCCCATTTGAATAAATTTCAGCTATTTAATACTTTAAAAATAGGCCTATATTGTAAATGACCAAGGTAGCTAGCAGCACTGCTCGTTGTGTTGGGTACTATTTTCTTGCGAGTACTATTATGCAAAGTAGCTCTTTGCTAACCATGTGAGTTAAATGCCAGATCGTGCACGCGTGATGAAGGTGAACGTTCCATACTGATTTCCCGCGTTCCAATCCGCCATGATTGTAAGCTTTTGGTGCATGGACAAAGGGAAATGCAAGAAGAAGGATCCAGCAGTCAAGAATACCCGTTATCTACGTTAAACACACTGTGCGAATGCCAGTTTTTGAGCAAAGCTAGCAAGTAGATAAGCACCCACAATTCCAGTTTGCTGGGCCATGCAGTTTTGTCTACACGGAGCACATGCCACAGGCATGTGATCAGTTATTCGCCAAATAAAGAGTAGGTCTATCTGTGCATCATTCATGCAGGTGTGTGAAAAAATGGCTTTCCTTGACTGACTTCTAAATAGCAGGCAGCGTGGGAAGTGGAGATCAAATGTTCAATATCAACGAATAAGAAGATTGTGACAGAAACTGGAGGACAACATTTGGCAATGTGAAAGACACCCTCACTGTAGTCAACAAGTCAACTTGTAGCCTAAACCAAGTATGTGTATGGGTGCAAATACACACCCGCCCTGTGCTGTACTTGTGTAACCTCCGCCATGATGTTTCCGGTGTGGAAGTGCACCTCTGTGTGAAGTCAAATTAAAATAAAGGAAGCCAAGAGATTTATAGTCTACACACGTGCTTGGGAACACATCCAGCCTATTGACAACATTGAGGTGTGCCCCAAGCCAACCAAGCAGGAGGGATTTTCACGGGATTTTCAACGTGGACAAACCAAACAAAAACGATCATGGCAGGATATCAATCACTGAGTCGAGCTGGCTTAACGTTCGATTACCTTCATACGAACTCGTGAGTGCAGGTGTATCATGCATTTATGACAGTGTCGCCAATTGTAGGCTATTATAAGTTCAATTATTTTTTTTCTTTACACACAGTAAGTATGGTGAATGATAAACAGCGTAAATTATTATCCTTATCATCGATTTGTCAGCCATTGGACCCGCCATTGGGCTACTGAAAGGATCATGTAGAATCTGTCACTAAAGTAAGTTTGTCGACCGACCCCATTGACGCCCATTGGGGACACGGCACTATTGTAATACTGGGCTATGCTAAATTTCAAAATCGTGGCGTGGGGGGACATGTCCCTCTGCCCCCCCCCCCCTCCTCCCCGGGGGGCGTCGATCCATGTTTGGGATTGGGGGGGAACAAAAGGGAAACAAATGTCAATTTTCGGCGCGCAAATTATAATACAGAATTTTGCGCGCGAAGCGCGCCGAAAAATTGACAATTTTGAATGTTTGATCTAGCATTTTGAAGCCATGTTTCATGATTTTATAATTATAGTGCTTTCCAATGTTTTTAAACATGTATTTGCATTACATTATATGCATTTTCAAGTTGTCAAAATTATTGGGGGCGGGGGGCAAATCGATATGTTTGCCCCGCCCCAATATTTTCATTGGGGCCATCGCCCCCTGCCCCCCCCCCCAGGATCGACGCCTCTGCCCCCCCCCCCACCGGATTTACTCCCACGGGTCGACCCCTTGCACATGGAATAGGCCTACAATAAATCACCATAATTTCAATTGAGCAAAAATGTCATTCAGTCATCACCTAGTTTGAAATGGGCTAGTTATTGACAAACTGGCACACTCTTTTAACCTGAACTGTGCTAACCACTGGTCGATGGTTTACATCATTCTCATCAGTCCCATGCAGATTCAGTTTCGATGTGTAAGCATACTTAATGTGAGAAAAGTCCGTCTCAAATCACGACCTACCTGCCTTTGTCGGCATTAGGGCTGCGAATGGTGCTGGCATGCATGCCAAACTATTTCGGTCGGGAATAGGCCTGTTCTGCTGAGACCACGCCTGGCTTCATGGAATCCCTCTCCCTACACAACGTATTAAATTCAGAAAAAACTCCTAACAGACGGATTTTCAGTCTAGCATGCACGCATCCCTACATGTATTGTAGCCTATGTAGTTAAATTCCAAAATGGTATTGGGTTGCGCCTATCAAAACACAGCATAGGGCCTGGACATGTATCGGGGCCAGCAGTTCTAGTCCTAGAGTCTAAGCCCGATCCCTTTATTCGGGGTATAAAGTGTAAGTGTACATGTAGGCCTATACCTCTAACACATGTATACTGTACAGCCTTAACATATCGTAATCGGGCCCCTGCGTGGGAGCCAGAGGTGCTGAGGGCGCTATATACACAATCCCCTAAAAAAATAAAGGATGTTCCATATGCGACCCATGGAACAAGGGGTGCTGAGGCCGCTAACTCTTTAGAAATTGAAATAAGGGATGTTCCACATGTCCCCTGGAGCATGAGGCCAGTGACCATAGCCCCCCTACCTAGATTTTGAAAGACACTGGGGTTAAGGTGTGATTTTTATTTTTTTTTTTTACCCCCTGAACTGGGGTATTGTCCAGTGTAGGCTATTCCATGATGTTGGACCCCTAGCTCAGCCTTATTAGGGGCCGTCCAGAAATTTCTACCCCTATTTCAACTTTCTCCAGTATGCAGCATGAATTCTACCAGTCTACGCAAAGTACCCCTACATGATTTCAACCGAGAAACCGGACCGAAAATTACCCCCTTACCCGAGAAAAGTGGTACGCACATGCGGTCCGCCCGACCCAGGAATTGCGGTGTTGGAGGGGGGGGGGGGGTAGGAACCACGCCCCTCCACACAATTAAATATGGAATTATTTAGTGACATCTTAGTGGTGTATATTTCGGCCTTTATAATGCATGAACGTGTGAGCGTTGGCGGAAGTGATAAACATTTACCCACCAAGGGAGTTGATGGTCAAACAAAGCAGGAAATTACGATTTAGTTTCGTCTTGTGTTATTAGTCTCATATACCCACATGAACTGGAGGTATTAATATTAGTCAATTTTCTCACATTAAGAAAAATTGATACCAAAAAAAAGTGAAATCTTGAATACTAACCCTGCATGAAGCGTGCCTATGAAGATTGCTATGGTTTGTATCTTTAACACAAGAATCAACTTGCTCTAGACAAATTTCGATGTTAAACCATCGCAAACCTATGATTTACAAACATTACTGATATCGCACGTCATTGTAAATGGGACTGAAGGACAATATAGGGGTGTAACTAAACGACCTGGAATAGAATGATCCGAGAAACTATAGCAGTATCACATCGGTGGCAAATGTTAAATGGCGGTGACATGATTGGGAGAAGTAAGAAATGCCTCAAAAACCAAATAAGTTGAAACTATAAAAATACACCAGCTGGAGGGTATCTCTAGCTGGCTGGAAAGATTTGTCTTGAATTTGTTTTACTTGAAGAAAAACGAGCATGCGTAGTGCGTACCAGTGCTGAATTGTATATGACCATGTTCGTGATGTTAGAAATTGAACCCATGCAAAGCTACACAAAATTAATGTGCCTGTCATAGTGAGTAGTGATGGTGATCGTTTTAAAAAGTACTACCGTCATTTAAAGGTATTCGCTAACATTTACCACAGTTAAAAAATCTGAGCCACATGATTCCCCATGCTACCAGTGTCTTTGATGAGGTCTAATAATGAAGCTCTGAAAAAATTGTATTTCAAAATGATTATTTAGTGCTTTAAAAAAGTGAAAATCGTAAGTTGACCAGATTCACTTGCCCATTTCCTCCCATAGACTTACTGTGTGTACACCTAGGCTATTAAAACTCGCCCCGAGTTTTAATTGTTCATGCCTAACTTGCCATTGGCAGTGTAATTTTCCAAACTGTTGTATTCTAGGGTGTTTATTTGTCCATTTGAACACTACTATGTAGCTCAGATGTCAAAGTTTGACAATTTTTTAAATTGAAGCTTCACAATGTTAGCCTATCACTTTAAACATGAAAATTTCACATCAGACGCCATGGACATTAGTGATTCTACTAGAGTACTTTTATTCCAAAGTGAGGACCACTTTCAATCCGCTATATCCCTTTAATTAAACAGATGGGCGTGGTTTAGCTGTAATGAACAAAAAGTGGGTTTTAAGAAATACACCTGTATCAATGGATCTGAAAACATTTTTGTCCAACTTGGTGGCACCTTTTATCTAATTTTGTCTTTCAGAACAACTCACGAGTTCTTGTTCGGTGCATTGGCGGAATTATTGGATAATGCCAGGTAAATATTGTTCGTTACTCCATTTGCTGATGATGTCATCTGGTAATATTACTTAAGAATATGCCTTTCAGTGTCTAGAACCTTATCAGTGAAAGCCTGTATTTAAATATATGATTAATACTGAAATAACATGTACATATCAATGCTTCTTGTATGATTTTATTTAAATGCACTCAAATTGCACGTTATCTTTTGTACAGGGACGCAGATGCCAGTCGGATGGATGTGTATACAGGTAATTATACAAAGTGTCGCTGGAATATGTATAGTATATTTCATTATATTCCAGGGACACTTATGAGCATTGCACATATATAGGTATTTAGGTCTTTTCACAGTAAATGCCCTCAGGATTACCAGGGACAAACTTCTATCTGCTCTGCACAAAGCAGTGTAGGCTACTAACTGAGATGAAAGCTGTAATACATGTATCTGGTGTTGATTCCATGCAACAAAGGAGATAAAAAAAAGAACTCTCAATGTGTACAATCTATACATGTATAGTATATGTTAAATGTTACGCGTGTAAAAGATTTTCCGTCAAAATGTTACATGGGTATGGGCAATACAGAATTTAAATCATTACTCCCTATGGCATTGTGAAGATCTTCAAATACTGTTATACTTTGAATCACTGGAAAAAAAGTGAACAAAAGTGAAAGATAACTCATAGGAGGAATAAAATGTCGCCCATATAAGTTTTCCGTCAAAGTTACATGGGTAGTACTGAAATGTTTAATTATATGTACGATCAACATAAATTTAGAATTCTGTTTCTTTTCATTCCAGCAATGTTTGGTCCATTATGATGTTTCAGGGTATGAAAGTGATTATTCAAATGCTATATTCAGTATTCAGGACTTCACAAGAAAAGCAATACATTACACTACGTCCTGTACATGTAACGGAGACGGAACAGGAAACATTACCCATGTAACGTTTGACGGAAATTCAGTATACTCGCCGAAGAGTCTTCAAAATGTGAATTCCTTTTGTGTATTTTCTCCTTCAATTACATTAATTTAGCACCAGATAACACAGCTTCCTTTTCCTTCTTTTCACTACATTTTGATTTTAACTATCAAGTATTGGGACATTTTGGAACATTTTCTGTGAAATTACCCGTTCACATCCTGTTCACGCGGTGCTAGTTTCAATTTCATTATTTCATAAAATGACGGATGCCAAAAGAAATGAGAGTATTTCCATACAACACACATGAACTTGTGACAAATAAACGGAAGAATAATGTATATAGACTTTCTGAATACATGATCATGTTGATTTTTGTAAATGTTTTGATAAAGTGTCTTCATTTCACAACATTCATAATTCATGAATAACTATTTCGCTTGCAGTGCGCATAAAGTGTGATACGATGGACAATTTGCTATACTCTAGCAAACATTAAGAATATGAATTACGTATGTAGCTTCATATGCATGCGTATAAACAATAATGGGTGGTCTGGTTTTTTATTTTGAAGAAAATCTCAAGTTTAGCAATTGAAGATTAACGATGTAAGTTTTATCAAACCTTCAGTGATTTCCAGTCTGTTCCTCCTAATTGATCAAGGAATTAGGAAGAGGTAAAACCATCTTTAATAGTGGCATGTAACCCTAGGGAGATAGTGTCTTGTTTAATTCATGAATCTTTAGATACACTTTTAATTCATATTATAATACAGTATATTTGTATGAATTCTCACAAGAAATTGTCAGTCTAGTTTCAATGTGTTAAAACCAGTGACCCAAGAAATCCTTAAGAGAGTGTTTGTCGGTATCTCACGTTTTAACAACTAAAAGAAAACACGCTCCGGTCCCCTAAAAGAAATTAAAGTAAATAAAAATATTATTACGTTGATATTGTGTGTCGCTGTACTTGTATGGAATAAAAATCACATTTATGTCGTGACAGTCACTGCAGATTATAAGATTAGGAATGAGAATATGTTTGGGAGGATGAGAAGAAGGTGAAGGAGTAAGGATGAGAAGAAGATGAACGAGAAACCCAAAACAACCAAATTTGGGCAAGGAGTGTGTACCCCCATCGCCTGCCGACTGTCATTACTGGTTTTAAAAAAGGAAAAAGAGATGAAAATAGACGCACATGAAGAACTTCTTGGAGTTTGTGTGATTGTGAAAGATTTACATGTATTATGTTGTGAATAAATCGTGGAGACGCCATGTAAAGTAAATCGAAATGTTCAAACTTTCGTTCGCTTGCGGTGCCCGAATATCGCTCCCCACAAAAGGAAATCGAGACTCGGGGGATTGTTATACATTGTTTTAGTTCGGGATTCCTGTTTGTACCGAGGGAAGTAGTTTGTCGGTGTTTACGAATGAAAAGAAAGGGAAAATGCAGTTTGAAGAGTATTCAACGGGCAGCTGTCTTCGAGACCAAGAACGTGCAGGGATTTCTCACCTGTTGCCACTGAGGATAAAAACGAGACCATGAGCAGAAGAAAAATGACACTGGCAAATCCCACTGTTCTCACGCCACCAGGACTGTGATATGTACTGTCTTTACACCTGGATCAAAGTAACATCATTGTGATAATGTCCCGGAGCTGAAAAAAATGTCCCACCTGTAATTACAGTGTATCTGTATAATTGAGATAGGTTTGAAAGGACGGTGTTTGGGGACACCAGTCGCAACCCCGTCTGTATCTATACAAACAACCTACATGAAACAAATGTAAACTGCAAAAAGAGTGGGTAGATTTGATACCACGGGTGTTAAACCTAACACCGCTCCAACTTCAATAGAGGACCACACTGAGAGGTGTTGAAACTACACTGTGGTGATGTAGAAAAATAATGATGAATTACACTGCAAAAAGCTAAGTTTCTGTATTGTGAAAATTTCAGGGGCTGCTACCCCCCCCCCCCCCGCGAACCCCCTTGCTCCACCCCTGGTTTTCGAGTAACTTTGTATGTAACAAATGGTTTCGATTTGTGGGTCCGTTAGTATGCGGTAAGATCAAACAAGTTTCGCCTGATAATGCAGTTTAATATTGAAATTTCGGACGTTTTCTGGTACGTAATAAAGCATATTTTGAAGCGCATAATGGTCATGCCACAGTATCAGAAAGCAATGGTTATGACATGCCTGGATTGATTTATTGACATTTTCTCATGATGTGGAAAGGAAGTTGGGAACGGTGGCTTGTCTTGCGCAAAATAAACACACACAAAAAAGTAACTACCCCCTCTTTCAAACTACCATAACTTTTTAACGAAATCAGTTTTAGCAAATTAATTTGGCAGGAGTATTTTTACACTCATTTACTAACTTGTGTATGAAAATGTGATTGATCTGTCAAGCCATGCATGAGTGATCACACATTAAAGGCAAAATGCCACTTTTCAAAAGTCACAAGGGTCATTTTGGGGAATTTGTGATGCAGGATTTGGACAAATTCTGTTTCTGGTGAATGATTAATCGCTATCGTTTGACCCCCTTACACCTCCCCTGGCACTTTTTGCATATTTTACGCTTCAATGAGCTCAATTTAAAGATTTCCGTATTTCTCAATTTTGAAAAAATTGAAATGCGGTATTTTTCAGCAAAATGTATCTTTACATGTATGAACATAAGAGGTTGTAACCATGTCATGGTTGAGTGAGCACACTTTATGAACAAAGAAAAAATTGTCATTATTTACCATTATTTTGGCATAAGAGATGACTCCTGTGACTTGTGAAAAGTGGCATTTCCACCTTTAATGCATGCTCACTCATGCATGACCGAACGAATCAATCACATTTTCACACAGAAGTTAGTCAATGAGTGTAGGAACACTCTTGCCAAATTATTTTGCACAAACTTGTTTTGTTAAAAAGTTATGGTATGTTGAAAAGGGGGGTAGTTACTTCTTTTGTTGTGTTTATGTTATTGTGTCCTGTACGATACGCAGCTTTTGTCTGTATTTCATACAAAAACAAGATATAACCCGAGCTACATGACGAATACATAGATAACTTCACGGTTTACATATTAATAAAGTATGAAAGATATGCCAAAAAAAGAGTGGTGAGTGGACTGGATAAATGTATGTATGCTAAAATTTGTGTATGGAATCGCCGTGTAATGGTTTTGTGTGGTGATGTTTCAAAGCAATTGAAACAGTTTAATTTTGCAGAACAATTTGTATACATGTAACTGAAATTTGTATGTAACTTCAACGTGGATTAAATTTTCTGCAAGTTTGTGTTTTCAATAAAAGTGTTTCCGTGTATTAGTTCATGATTTATGAAGAAAAAAAATAAATCATGAAATTTGTGATGTGTCCGACCTGTTTATTTTAATTGACCTACGTGTACAAAAGCCCATTTTGTGCTCAGTTCATTGATAAAAATGAATCTGACGTTTTATATTGGGGACGAAGTGAATATGATTTGAACTTCCTTATTTCATGAAATCATCATCACGTACACCAGATAGCAGTATAATTAAGTATAAGTATAATTTGCTAAATGATACATTCAGTCATGAGCTAATGGGGGACTTCAAGCAGAGATAAACACTGTAAACAGACAAAATGTTTTCTCTCCACTCCTTGGGAAATTAAAAACAAGAGGTCTTTTAGCGGACTCGTGCAGGATTAGGAGGGGGACGTCGAAAATTGAAATTTTATTCATTTCACCTTATTTTTTTATCAAAGAAAGGGATCAGGCATTCTTACCCCCTAATATTTGTAATTTTGCCATCATGTTGAAGAGGAGTAGGCAGGATGGGAAGATCTATGAAATAATGGGAAAACATCGTTTAAACCTTACTGTTAAAGATTTAAGTTTTGGTATGAAATATTATATTTGTGTGTATACTATCGGAAAAGCGTGTGGGCAAATTAAAGAGTTTGGTTATACGTAAATTGATTGCAAATTATATCTTCACCCAAACGATTAAAAAAAATACAGCCCAGTCTTAAATCTTGGTGTTAGACGTATTTTGCTGCTTTATATTAAGACATTAAAGACTCCTCCCATTTCCTGTTATTTCCCTTTTAAGGTGAATAGTATGATTGGAGGTAGTCCTCAACTTGGGGTAAATCTGTTCTATGGAATCGAGCAAACTATCCAAGCATTTTGTGGTCAAATGTTGACTCATTTTATAAAAACAAAACAAACACACATCAATATTCTTTGTGACAGGCAAATTGGTTATGTAGCTTTCTATGGGATCAATTTATATCGGGGCACGAGAGTAATTCAATACTGGTATGCTCGATTACCCTTAAGTAAACAAATTCAAAATAAATCCTCCAGCCAAGATTTACATTTCAAGTAGGGTACACATTGCCATTGGTATGTGTCCGAACTCATTTGATTCGAGGCATATTCAAGTGTTCCCAATCCAGTTATTCCCTTTAATATCCAGGATTTCATTTCAATTTCGTTTCAGAGTTCGATGGATCTCTACGTGGTGGTTATACGTTGTGTTTCCTTGACGACGGAACGGGCATGAATCCAGGTAACGTCATAGGAGTGACGTCATAGTGGTGCATAATTTAGAATTTATCTTCATGCTTTAAACATGTGTTATCCAAATTTCTGTTCAATAAATAATGAATGCAATGAAGAGTGTGTTTTGTTAACATGTAGTCAGTTGTAGTCGTAAAAGAGGGAGATGGCATCGTAAGCTGGAAATTTGTCGTATCTGCATGAATTCATTAAAAATAAACATTTCCTGATACATGTATTAGTAACCAGAAAGTATGATAAAAATAGACAGGGCGAACGTCCTTTTTTTTTTTTTTTTTTAGTTGATTTTGGCTGTTTGGCCGTGAACAGATGAGTATCTGGCGGGAGAAAAGGGGTCTGAAAAATTCCTGTTTATTTTTCTTTTGAAATTTCGCTCGCTGCCGGGAAAAAAAGACCGGGCAAAATAAGACCGGGCAAAATTCCCTACCCCCCCCCCGCCCCCTAACTATTTATTTTATTCCCGTCGAGCCCGGTCC
>JZLH01S0047223.1:65301-82038 GCA_001188425.1 Eucidaris tribuloides
TTTATTTCAGTTTTCAGAACACACAAATTTAGACAGTCGTGTTGTCACTAGCAAAAACTACACAGGTGAATATCAACGCAAGTGGAGGAAAGAGTCTATAACAGCAATCTGTGGGGATAACTTGAATAGTGGCTCATTGAATTTCACTTAATGATTGTTTTGAACTACATTTTGATTTGGAGGGCTTTATTCTGGACACTGGTAGCATGAAATAGCTCAGATTTTTTTTTTTATTGAAATATTAAATGTTGCTTTTAACATTCCTGGAGACGCCGATCCTTATTTTGCCACTTTTGGGTGATATTACCTTATTCGCTGTGTTATTGTTGGTGTTGGATCAACCCCGAATTCTCTCCAATATGATGAAAGTACTAAACATTATATTTTGTGTGGAACAGCTGAAACGGCAGCCATTATCCAATTCGGAAAATCATCAAAGCGGCTACCCGATGGAGATCTGATTGGTCAATACGGCAACGGATTAAAATCGTAAGTACAATACGGTCGCAGTGGGGTCCTTTCCCTCCCCAAGACCAATTTACTAATTTATTGTACCTTGAACAAAGGTTTTACGGACGCTTGTCCGACATAGCCACAAATAATACAGTATGCAAGTTGGATTCCAGTATGAATGTATTCATTATAACAGGGTTTATGGAATAGCTTGTTTCTCAGCCTCATTTCGGAAATTATCTGAAAACATGCGGGGACCCATTTCTTTTGTTATTCCACGCTTCTTTTGTGTATACACACACAGACTTTTTGCCTGCAAAAAAGTTTTTTTTTACTAGCCAAACTGTTTCCGTCAAACGAGGGGCGGGGGGGGCGATAACGCTGACGAAGCATTTGCTTGGCAAAATACCCATCCAAACAGCATCCCGTGACAAGGCGGGGATGAGGGCCAAATTTTCGAAAAACAGTAAAATCCTCCCAATTTAGATAATTTAATTACGATCTAGTAAAAACAAATCACGGGGGGGGAGATTTGATATTGTGTCCCCCTGCCTCGTCAAATCTGGGGGGGGGGGCGTCCCTCGATCCCCCCGGATTTCCGCCTATGCATGGCCCCCAAGGAAGAAAACCCCATACATTTAAATATGATGAGTAAACTGGTCTATTACGCAAAACAAGAGCACTCGATTTTTATTGATGGATTTGTAACTCAACCCGGGTGAGATCCACTTGAAATGGAATCATGTATTTATTTCTGTCGTTTAGGGCTTTTTCTGTATTTCATTTCTTTATTCATGTTTATACGCACAACATTGAACGTTTCCTACAGCAATTCCCAGCGGCATAAAATATTTCTTCTTATTCCCTCGATAGCGGAACGATGAGAATAGGGCGCGACTTCATCCTGTTCACCAAACAAGGGGCGACCATGAGTTGCCTCTTACTTTCACGAACATTCCACGAACAGGAGAAGATCGAAGAGGTCATCGTCCCGCTGCCGTCCTTCGACTCCACCACCGGGAAACCGCTCATCGGGAACTCGTCAGCCGAACAAGAAAGGGTAACATTTGACGATTTTTAATAAAACATGGTTATGACTAGAAAATAGACTGGTGTCATTCGTGGTGAATTGGTTTTGTTATTGTGGAGGTGTTGTGGTAGCTTAGGTTGTTGTCCTTTAACCCTAATCAGGCTTAGGAGAGGGGGCTGGATTCCACTTCCCCCACCCCTCCCCCCTCACCCTCCCCTCCCCCGACGTTTGCGCGTAATGTCCGCAACGCAAAGCTGTTGACTTTGCGTTTCATAACTTTTTTCTCTGAAGTCTTGCGCATCTTTTGAGACCAAATTTGCGACGTCCGGGTATGCGGTTCCGAAGTTACTCGACATTTTTTTTATTTATGTGTCTGACCAAAAATTGCTCATAAACGTGAATTCATGTTTTATTTGAATACAAATCGTGTTTTCAGCCTGAATTTATAAATGTATGATTATTTTTACTTAAAATTGGTTAATGTTATACTGTTTATGATCGGAAAATTGTTCCTGACAAATATCATGGAAAAAACAAAAAATAATTAAATTAATAAGAAATTTAAAACCAATAAAATGCGAAATCAGCTTTGAATTTCGATTTTTTTTTTAAGGAGATTAGCTAAGAATACTACAAGATTATCTAGACCCACAAAATAACATTTTGGAGCTTTATTTAGAAATTTAGAGCTTAATTATTGTTTATGCATAATTTATAGAATTATTTCCGGGTAATTGACAATACAGTTTTCAGATTTCGTCATGGACGACGTGCCTGCCGATTTTCTGCGCGAGCGCGCGGTCGCCGGCCGAGATCTTGGTGTTGGGGAGGGGGGGGGGATGTCCCCCTCCCGATATTGCCAAAAGAACCCAGTCTGATTAGGGTTAAGTAACTTCTGTATCATGAGATTTATTTGGTAAATAATATAGTAAGTTACATGAAGTCTTTACGAAGTGTTATTTTCCATTTGTTTATGTTTTTACTGTAGTACCAAATGATTTCCAAAAAAGTTCACAGAATAAAAAGGAATATAAATAACAGGCCTTTCTGTTCCATTCTTGGTGCTCGTGTATTGTCGTAAGTGTATTGCCGCGTCACCGCAATAACAAATACATGTATCTTTAAAACTGTAGTCTTTATTTAGTTAAAATGTGTGGAAAAAAAAATGCCGCATGTGAGATGAATACCCTTTATTACTTTTGATTAATTAATGATGACTTGTAAAATAAATATTGACTACCCCGCTAGTCACAACAAAGTTAAGATTTTATGAAGAAAGGATTGTTCGCCTTCCGAAACCAGTGCGTAATAATTGTGCGGTTATCTATTGCATTATTTTCCGAGCAGCACAGGATTGAGATGGATTTGATTCTCAAGTATTCTCCCTTCCGCACCGAGGACGAGTTTTTCAGACAGTTCAAACGGATCAAGACGTCGGGTGAGATATTGGCATTTTGACCGAAATGTAAAATTTGGGGTTCCAACTTCCAAGAACGGTATACAAAGTAATAGGTTGATGAAACTGCAGGCATTGTCATTCAACGTACAGCTCGATCTGCTGTTCATTAACAGTGAATTTTCCTGTAAATACCTTATGACTGCTTTTTAGAGAAACATTTCACGTATTGCTGTCACAAGTGTTCTACTGAAGCACAAAATAATTTTTCTTGAAAGTGTGGTTTAATAAAGACGTGTTTTTCTTCGATGTTACGGATCCAATAATTTAATTATACATAAAAGTAGTCGCGGAGTGTGGGTCGTCCAAAATTGAATTGAAGTTCAGTGGCACACATAGTGACGAAATACCTGCAATTCAATTCCTATTTCGATACTTTAGGGGGGCGGGGTCGCGATTCATTCGTATTTTGTGTTTATTGCATTTACGTTGAAATGGACAACGGATTGTCTTCTTTATTACAGGCACACTTGTCGTCGTCTATCACATGAAATTGCTGGATAATGGCGAGCCAGAATTGGATGTATTCTCTGACGATACGGACATATTAATGGGAGGATTGGCGCCCCATGAAACCACTTATGAAAATGGGTAAAATATCTTGAGTTTCGTTAGATAAAGGCGCCGTCATAGCTTTGATGCTACTTATGCTTCAGAATTATGCCTCAACGGAAAACATACGAGTTGGACAGTGGAAGATTTTGTCAATGCTTAATAAATGAGATATATAAGCAGGCTTGAATTGTTTGCACATTGGTTAAAAATTGTAATTGCTGCAGTGTCGCTAGATCAGTCAATGTCCCATCGGTGAACAAATTATACATTATTTGTAGTCATGCCTTGGAAGGAATTTATTTCGTCACAAACGATCCAGAAATAGAGTATTCAGATTTAACAAGACTTTTACTTATCACGTAGTAACCCCGGTAGACAGTAACGTCAGCATTTATTCTGTAACCTACTGTATATCCAATCCATCAGAAAAATAAATCGAATTGACGTTAACATGATGTTTTTCAAAACTACCCTTGAACGATTATAACTTTTCAAATGTATTCTTGTTCCTGAAGTGAATCTTGTAATCCATCTTGATTCGGGTTTGAGCGGGGGTTTGGGGACAAGTTCCAGGTAACACGTGATTTCTTTGGCTTTATTATGCTTCTTTTTGGTAAATAAGTTTAGTGTTATTCTATAAATATGTTACTTTGGGGGAATTTTAGTCATGATTTTTACATTTTTGTTCAAAATGCCGTTTTCCGCGTTGTACCTCAGATTCCGTGATTTCCACGGAAAATCCGCAACGCGGAAAACTTTGGTCTTTAGCTAAATGTCGCCAAAGATCGCTACATGTCGCTAATAACAGATGCGTCATAATTTTCGTCCACATTTCGTTAAAAAATTGGCGAATCCCCCAAAACACAACGTTCGTAATCATTCGCCCCCGAGTGAGATACCAGCTTAAACGAAGTATAGCTACGGTAGGCTTGCAGTTCAGTGGACAACGCAAAGAAATAGTTAATTAATTGTTGCCTAGAGATTATGAAATAGCCATCATGTAATTAGCTGAAAATGAAATAAGTCGTCATCGCCATTTGAATTCGCCGTTTGAATAGATCTTCGTTGAAATGTTCTAATGCCATGTAGTGTTTGTATATTGATTGTATATGATCCAGCTGTTAAAAGTATTATGTTTTACAATTTCGTAAGGTTTAAAAGATAATTGTTGATGTTCATGTGGTGTGTATATTCATGCGTGGGTGCACGGTGATTGAAGAAACCAATAAATATGTGGTGTTTTGTGGTGCACTGCAACCAAATGATTGATGCATGCTTTGTATTTCAGTATGGTTCCCGAGCGGCGTTCCTTCCGTGCGTATGCGCGGATTCTGTATGCTGAGCCAAAGATGAAGATTTACATTCAAGGGCTGAAAGTGAGAACGAAGAAACTCACCTACATGATGTACAAACCCAGGTACAGTGAATTCGTGTCTTGTCTTTTGTTTGTTTCTTTGTTTCTTTGTTTTTTGCCACAACCTGTAATGGTGCCGTGTGGATTATATTTCTGGGTTGCTCTTTATGCGTCTTTGCGCTACTTGCGTCCGTGCCTGCGCAAATTGTGAACGAAATTACTACAGAGCAGAAGGGATGTAGCAAAACTTGCCCAAAGATGGAACACAGGATGAAATTAGTTTACCTGGTGCCAAATCCGTCAAAGGGGAAAGATAACACTGCATCAAAGGAAAAAAGAATCATCCTGAGATGTCATTTTCTTTTTATTAATTAGTTGCAACTTAGTGGCGAGAGTGAAGGGCCACGCAAGTTCATCTGTCGATATACTTTGTGTGAAATACAATTTTCTATCAACAAATTTGGATACACTTTTCAATTTTATACATGTATAACAATTATATGCATATACCGCGTAACACATTGTACTGTACATGGGTTTACAAAACGCTGCTCCCCCCCCCCCAAAAAAAAAAAATAAAAAATCCATGCAGCAAAACTTGGAAAAGTCAAACGTTGATTAACTTATTTCCCCTTCAAATGCGGTTTTTACACATTTGTGGCAAGGAAAGCACCATGGTAATATAATTTTATTGAAGGCTCAATAAAATGTTTTTATGTAGTGATTGATCAAAGGTACTAACTCGAGGTCGAATATCAACTTTTCCATAAAATATAATTATGTTGTTGCTTTATGTATTGTTATGACAGACACGATTTAACATTGTAAAACTTCAGTTTAAAAAATATTGTTGAACTTTGATATCTGAGGCTGAGCAATATAATAGTGTTTAAATGAACAAATACACATCATAGAAAGAATACAAAAGTTTTGAAAGTTATGCTGCCACTGGCAAGGTATGTGTGGAGAAACGCCCCGACTTATTCATTGGGTGGACTGTAAAGTAGTCTAGATGACTAGATCTACATTTATAACACAGTAGTCTATGAAAGGAAATGGACAAGGTCAAGACAAGGTCAAACTGGATACTCGTAGATATTAATGATCACTTTGAAGTTCCTTTTTTCAGGGCTTCTTGTTTAGATCTTATCAAAAACACAGAGCATGGAGGATTATGTACCTCACATATTTTTAAACTGCAGTCATTGTGAAATCATGCCTTTTGATACACATCAACTCATTATGTTGAATGTGTGAAATGACTAGAGTTTGGTGTAAATTCCACCCAATGTCAAACTTTGTCCAATATCTTCACAGTATCCGAGCAATTAATAAATTATACATGTACCAGTATACTCTAAGATAGACCACTGGGTAAAAATAAGATGTGATTAAATTGGTCATACGGCTTCAAGAAAGTGAATTAAGTATATGGTTGCATAAATGATGAGTGTTAAGTATGAACAGATTTGGAAGAGTGTGCTATATTGTGATTAAATTTTATATTCAGATGATAATCTGAATTTTGAAATTATGCAGAAATTAACTATTTACAACATTGTCCCAGTAAAGTCTGCAGTTAAGATTGAAGTCCAATGTTTAACCTGTTTTTACCCCATATGTGCCAAACGATACATGTATTCATCTTTCATTCTGTTTAATCCTTTTAGAAATTATAAATACACCTCAAATCGGTTCAAGAAACGATCAGAAAACGACGCCAGCAAGAGCACTGGAAGCATCAAAACTAGGTAACATATATATCTATTTTTTTTTTTTTCGTACGAGGAAAATGCAATCTCAAATTTTTTCATCCATTGATGAGGAAACAAAAAAATGTGAAAGAAGAACACTTTCAAAGTATAGAGTCATTCTTGTTGTTTGCTTCCTCTTTGCAGCGAAGGAATTGGCCCGAGAGGCTGCAAGTAAAGCCAAAGAACTGGAAATGAAATACAAGAACCCAAATTCAAAAGATGCGAGAGTGAGTATAGCTACTTCACCCATGTATGTATCATGTGAAGGTACACATGTATGTGTGTATACATGTGTGTGTGTGTGTGTGTGTGTGTGTGTATGTATATGTATGTATGTATGTATATATGTATGTATGTATGTATGTAGGTATGTATGTATGTATATATGTATGTATGTATGTATGTAGGTATGTATGTATGTATGTACAGTATGTGTATGTATGTATGTGTGTGTGTGTGTGTGTGCGTGCGTGCGTGCGTGCGTGCGTGTGTGTACAGATGTAGATAACTGTTTAAAATAGATTGCCTCTAAGAACATAATATAGAGTGATGATATCCCTCTTTACAGACATCCAGAAATACATCAAAATTTTAATTAACCCATAGAATATACATGTGGAGGCCAGGTGTATGAAATGAAGATCACAAATTTTCTAGAATTTGAATGATGCACAAATTATAAAATATTATGTATATTGTGTGTCACGCTCAGTTCAGCAGTAATAACACTTCAGTGTTCATGTATTTGTCTGTGAATACTAATTTACATGAGAACCAGTGTATAAAATGTATCAGATAGCAATAGTGTACTGGTATAGGTTTGTAATATGAAAAGAAATTTCATGTATCTTACAATGATGAGCAATCATGCAGTGTAAGGGCCTGAAGATGAAAGGTAAGACTGGTAATGATTGTACATGTAGATCGAGGCTATTCAATAATTCAATCCAAAATCAGTATGTAGGTCCAACAATATGGAGTTCATGGCTCCTATGCTATGCTCGCGGTTTGTAAATGGTTATTTTCCTCTATTACCAGCAGGGTTGGCCAGTAAATACCAGGCGGTATATACCGGGTGGTATTTACCGGTAAATACCGCCTTGCTATTTTTGACAAAAACGGGAAATGCTGGGAAATACTATAAAAAAGTTATCTCTTGAAGGATAATAACTAAAAAATGTAGAGATTGTTGTTCAGTAAGTGTGATTCAACACAAAATACAACAAAAAAACAACTTAACTGATGGTGGGGAACTAAGAACTCATTCTGATTGGTGGGACAAATTTTCTGCACAGCCAAATCAATACTAACAGTATAGAAATTAAAAAGTAGTCACCTGCTTTTATTTTATTAATTGTTTTCAATCATTTCAGTCTGCAAATATCTGAATTGTTCCATAAGTCCAGAACACTTAAACAGCATACCTCATAGACAGACATTGATTTTGTCCCTTATATTCTGCAAGATGAGGGCTGCACCCCACTAAAAAGCTACATGTAGCACCTGAATAGTGTCCAGTGTAGTTCTGTACAGTATGTGAACTAACACTGAATTAAATTATTAAAAATTGAAAAGAGGATTTTAACAGTCTTTTCACTTGAAATTTATCAGTTCAAGGTGAATTTGTGTAAGAAGAGCCCAAATGAAGGGCATTAATGGCCTTTTAAGTTGACCTCTTACAACTTCAAGAGTGCACTGCTTGTATCAGGCCCCACCGTTTCCCAAGTATTTTCCAGTATTTCCCGGTATTTCCAGTATTTCCCAGTATTCCCGCCTTGGTGGGAAATACAGGTATTTTCGCCGGAAATTGCCACCTGATTACCAGTGGTATCATACATGAATTTACCATAACATCAAAAGAGACCCCAGCCTGAGATATCTCGTTCTTAGTTTCCAGTGGGTTAACCATCTTGTTTGATCTTTCAGGCAAAAATCCGTCAGGCCCAAGCGCACGCTCAGGACCTGAAGGAAGAAGCTGCCATCAAACAGAAGGTGGCCGAGAGCAAGCAGAAAGCGCTGAAAGAACCCAAGACGCTGGACTTCATTTTCGGGATGAACATAGAGAATCGACGGCAGCAGGGGATGTTCATCTACAACTGTAAAAGGCTCGTCAAGATGTATGAGAAAGTAGGACCACAACAGGATGGAGGAGTGTATGTATTTACAGAAGGATTTTATCCGTAAACATCATGTGAATAATTGTGTAGTTAAGAAACAGAAATGATGCTGATATATTTATTTGATATATTAAGCAGTGGTAAAAATCAAAAGGAGTAAGTTAAAATTTGTCTAAACTATGCCTTTTATTGTTCATTGTTTTTTTTTACACTTCAACTGGAGTGTATGAATATATTTATACCTTTTAAGTTGTACACAATTTTGTCCTTTTTAACATTAAGAAAGGCAAGGCAGACAAGTTTGTTTAATAACTTCATAAGAGTTGCTGAGATAATGTTTAGCTTAAGTGTGCAAAAATGGTTTGCCTAGATAAATTAATTGCAGTGATGATAAGGAAGTAATTTATTGAACTGTGTTGCAAAACAATTCCCTGAAAATTAAATATACTTATACTGAATTCAATATTATGATAATCAACGTGATTGAATCATACCCAATACGATGTTTGAATTGTTTTACAGTATGTGTAGCGGGGTATTGGGATTTGTTAATATCCCCTACATTGTCCTGGAACCAACTCACAACAAGCAAGACTTTGCTGATAACAAAGAGTACAGGTTGCTGCTGAAGTCGCTTGGAGAACATATGGTGCAGTACTGGAAAGACATTGGTATAGGTAATATTCTTTTTCATGTATTGAAATTGTCAATACCTTTGTCAGTGAGGATGTTTAACCTATATTCTAGACATGTTATCTTCAACAGAGGTTGTAGTTTACAAAACGGTTCGTTTCAAATGTTGAATTTTGTATCAACACCAGTGAGCAATACATTTGCAATTTATGAACAAAAAATGTATTTAATCAAACTACTGCTTTCTTCAAATGTTTGAATTTTCAACCTCTGGTATGGTCTTTCCCACTCATGAAAGCCTTCTTAATTATACTAGCTGTAGAAAATTTACAATAACTCTCCTGTTGCAAATAGAGCTACCATCTCTTCAAAGACTATGCAGTACAGAGGATAGATAGGCCTGTGGATCTATTACTTTCATTACCTTGAGGAAACAATAGTAATGTTAATTCATCTACGAGAGATAATATATAGACCAAGACAATGTACAGGAATTGACAATACTGCACTATAAGGACAGTATCCAAATGGCTCCATACAGAAAAGGGTAGTGGTTCATGGTATTCAAACTGCTTGGAGCAGAAGGCACCAGAAAATGATGATGATGATGATAATAGTGATGATGGGGATGATGAAGATGAGGATGATTGTGATAACAAGGATGATGATGAGGAGGAGGGGGTGATCCGACATTTCCTCCGGTGACAATATCTGGGAAGACCAAGGTTTAGGGTTGCCATTGGGTTTCCAGTTCAGAATAGGGTTAGTGTTTGGGTTAGGGTTAGGGTTGAGGTCAGGGTTAGTGCTTGAAACAATCGCCTCATCAATTGTCGCCATAGCAACTGTCGGACATTCATTCCAACTTCTTGGAGCAGAAGGCGCCTGACAATAATGATGATGGTGATGATAACAATGATACTGATGGTGCTAACAATTTTGATGATGATAGTAATGATGATGGAGATGATGGAGATAACGGTGATGATAATGATGAACATGATTGTGATGGTAATGATGATGATGACACATGTAGTAATCTATAATCTCCTTTCTCCCATTCCAGCTAACCAAGGTGTCACCAAGTTCTGGGAGACCTATGGATACGTCAGTGTCAACTGGAAGGATCCTCCATCTAACGATCATAAATACATCAGAAAGAGAGCCATGCAGCTGCCCACCATGATTCAGTGTGGTAAGAAGACATTAGTTGGGGTCTTTCTAATAATAGTCCACATGCTTTTTTATGCTTCTGCACTGAGATGTCAGAGGCGTGGTGGTTTCAGATTTGTCTGTCCGTCCTGTTATCTTGGTCATGGGGCTTGTCAATATCTAATATCACTTTATTACCTTGATAACATATGAAACACTGATTTTGATGAAATGAGATTGTAATAAAATATGTTCTGGTATGTAGTACATCACAATGATTAATTGCTAAGATTTGGGAGATGACAGGTCAAGGTCAAAGGTTATGGTAACTTGTACATGTTCAATTCCACCCCGTGAACATGATGACTTGAGAAGGCAAGGCATTGGGTGACCAAAAACTTGAAATTGATGTGGAAGTGCAGAGGCATACCTATTATCAGCTGTGATGCACTCGAACTGCTTTGGTTTAGAATGGACTTTTTGATGATATTGATAATGATGATTCGAATAGGTTGCCATATCCTTTTCTGATGTTGGTGATGATTGTGTCTTCTCTCCTATTGCAACTAAATGGGAGAGAAGAAGTTGCAGAATTCTTCATCAAAAGTTTAACCATGAGCAATGAATAACACTAATTCAATGAATGGTTAATATTTTACACTGTAGCAGTTTTTTCTGCAATATACTTCTATCATTTCTTGCTTTTACTAAGCAATAGCTAAACTTTGGTCTGTAGTCAAACTTTGATAACAGTTGTTAATGCTCAGAAAGAAATCATGTGGGACTCCTTTGATTGATTGTGAAGTTTTGAATGTGCAAAGTGTACAATGAAGCATACTGTTTGTATGTACACATATGTAGCAGCTGCATAATTTATTTGTTCATGCTTCTTATATACATCTAGCATGTTCCTGCATTGTGTTTATCTGGAAAACAAATTAATTGTTGTTGTTGTCGTTGTTGTTTTCTCCAGATGTCTGTTTGAAATGGAGACAGCTGCCCTTCTCAACCACCACCATAGGCAAGGAATATCCTGAGGACTGGGAATGCGTAATGAGCAAGGACTCCACTCTCAACAGGTTTGATACTTAATCAAATCGGTCTTATCTGTCCTTTAATGGAATCTCCTCTGCCTGTTTACGGTTGAAGATAGTTTTCCTAATCTGCACACCCAAAATAAGGTCATAAAGGAATTGAAAGATTAAAGACGAAATCTTTCATAATATACAATTTCATGGAAATCTTCACCACGTACAGAATACTGTGCCGAAGAAGTTTTTGTGATGAGAGGATTCATGTCCTACATACACCTTTTGTAAAGGTGACCTTTACATGCACAACTTTTACAAATGGCCATTTTACATGTTATTTTACAAATTTTCATTGTTTTATATTTTAGAAATTATAATTTTGAAAACTTAATGTTTTAATTTTTATTCTGCTGGATCAAATCTGAATGTGAGTGGTAACCTTGCTAAATGATAGAACCCCAAAAAACGAGGCTCATTAAAGAAATTATGATAAGTTGTTTTCTCATGTAGTCATCGGTAATGATGTTTTCTCATGTAGTCACCGGTAACGATGTTTCTTTCTTTTTGGGGATAACCAATTCAGATGCAGCTATCCAGAGAAGAAGCTTGCCATCCCCCAGGGAACCTTGAAGAAGGAAGCCAAGTCGGCTGAAGAGAAGCAAAAAGATCTAGAGGAGGTGAGAAAAATATATATTATTAAATATATCAAACTCTGAAGCTAACATCACATAGATAAATTGTGTCTACTTGACTGAAGGTCAACATTAACACTTCATGTGCAGTGCTGATGTGGTGCACAGCTCACCCACGTGTAACCTCTGTGGGATGCTGATGGCCCACCAGTTCACTAAGAAGACAATCAATTTGATGCCTCCTAATTCCAAAGATGCATGTCACTGAAACGCCTGTAGATGATATTTCTTGTAGAAATGAAAACACACTGAATCAACTTAATGAATCAAGATTTCTTGTCTCGATAACATTTAGATTTTTACCGGAAATACATGTAAGGAAGGTTATTATACACATCAGTACAAAATAATCCAGTCTATGGTTAACACGTCTATTCATTCATGTCAGCTTCCAATGTGTTAAAGTTGTTCCAATGTCCACTGTCGTGCTGCTTTCAAATATTGTACTATTTCTTTCTTTACAGGAAATCAGAAGGAAGCAAGAAAAGTTGCTACAGATTGAGGTAAGTTTTCGGTTTCAAAATCCAACTAAGGGCACTTATCCTAAATACAGCAAAAATAGACAAAACATTCATTTTTAAAGTCAAAGCAATGAACTTGTGACAAGTCTTTGTATTTGCTGTTTGGTTTTAAGTTTAAGGTTTTGTTGGAGATTATGTATCACAGTTACTGGCTGAATCAGGTGGGATACAGTAGCAAGAAATATAAACAAAAATGGTACAAGTGTGTTGTGCTAACAATTATATTGAGGAGGGGTCGTAAATTCTGTTTAAAGACACCATTTAAAGTGTGAATGCACCATTTAAAAATTGTCAAACTTTAACATCTGACCTACATAATAGTGTTCAAATGGACAAATGAATGACCTAGAATACAAATACTGTCACTAGCAAAATATACACAGATGAATATCAGCATATGACTTGGGTAATCTCCGGTGGAGAAAAGCCTATGACACGGCAGTCTATGGGGGAACTGGAATGGTCACTCATTGAATTTCACTTTTTAAATGATCTTTTTCAAGTACAATTTTTTCAGGGTTTTATTTTTGGACCTTAGCAGAGACACACTGGCATGAAGGATTATGTAGCTAAAATTTTGTAAAACTTGAAAACATTATGCCTTTAACTACTCACTTTCAATGAAATGTTTTTGTTCTATGTGTAATATAATGTTGGTAATTTATCATGAAATCAATCATGTATTCATCTTCAACACAGCCAACGTACAAAAATGTGATTCTTCATCTTCATTTAACAGAGAACCAAGAAGCTGTTGGCAAGGAAACGTTCACCGTCTCCCTCGCCATCCCCCTCACCGCCCCCTTCTCCTCCAAGGGTGAGGGCACCACCAAACCTAACCTACAAGTCTTCTACCAAATACAAATACCAACCATCGCCCAAACCAGCACCTAAACCTGTAAGTACATTTAGTGCTGCTGCACTGGACAAGAAAGGGGATCTATTAATTACATATTTGAGAATATATAATTAATTAGATAGAACTTTAACTGAAACTTTAGATGTAGTGGTTAAAAATGTTACATCATTGAACCTCAGAAATAAAAAGATTGAAATTATTGTTCTTAGGATTGAGTACTCGTTCTGATTTCCTTTGGTATCTTAGTTCTTTATACTTTTTAGTGCACATATTTTGAAAAACAACGGCTTAATTTTTTTTTTATATATTGGCATGTGACTTGTCACAATGAAAGCTAAATATATCACAGTGTGGAAAAGACACAAATGGAACTAGAGCATTTCAACTTGCTCAGTCGATGGGTATGTCTCCGCAATTTGCACTTCAACCCAATTTGATTTGAATTGCAAAGCCTCATCCATGCATGTACCCATCTGATCAAAATATCTTATGTTACCAATCAGATATGTCTGTGACCTTTGATCTTTCAACTAAAAGTCGAGTCAGTTCATCGGGTCCTCATACTACATACTTCATGCCCTGTAACCCTGTGACCTTTCACTTTTCACCTTCGAAATCTATTCAGTTCATTGGGGTCATTGGGTTTTTTTAGTTATCACAAAAACGAGAACCGATAGCAGGAGGATGGATGGACAACCCAAAAACATGATGCATCTGGCAACTTTGTTGTGGAGGCATAAAAATAACTAGATAGAATAAAACATGGTTTTCAAAAAGTTTTAATCCCTACCCCCCCCCTTCCCATATTCAGGGTTAGTTTAAATTTTTGTAGCATAAGAGTATGGGACTTTCCAGAGATTTCATTGTGATTGGTCACATATAAGTTTAACTCTGGGATGATTTGATTTCAATATAACACACATTCTTCCTAGACCCCAGCCCGAGGTATCTCATGCTTTGTCTCCAAAGGGATAAAGTGATGTAAGAAGATATCTGGAAAAGATTACATTTTCATTCAGTGCTAAAGACTATTTCTCTTTTTTTTCCAGGCCCCTAAACCTGCACCTAAACCTGCTGTAAAACCTAAGCAAGCTGTGATGCCAAAACGGGTAAGTGATAAATTGTGAAATTTGCCCCTTCTCAAACATCCATATGTTAAATTGGCACTCAGTGTTACATTATCCATTTGGCATTTTCATGGCAAATCATGTTTTTATACTGTGTTTTACTTAATACTATCAGCTTTTTCCTCTTAGGTTCACTTCATTCCAACATTGTCATATAAACTTTTGAAATATACAGGTCTAATAGATAAGTTCCGAGGGCGGGACCGCCCCAAAACACTGCTTTTCCATAGGAACGCCGAGAACACCAAAAATTGGCATCAAGGCTGGCCTCTGATACAATACAGATTAACATTGCCACATCACCTCTTGTTAATCTCTGAATTCCTTACGTACCAATATACATATTTGATATTATTGTCAAAGTTACTATTAAATATGATTATTAAACCTATTGTTGTTACCAAACCTACCAATTGTTGTTCAATGTTTAGCGGATTATAAATTGTTAATCTATTAACCCATTTCACAGCAATTTGCAGCAAAGCCCAAACCAGTAGGCAAAGCATCTCCCGTTGTGCAACAGCGTCCGTCCAGCCCGAAGGCATCCCAACGCTACACGTCATCCACCCCGAGCAAACGACCCAGCCAAAACATCAGCAAACAAAAACACATCGTCATCAAAGGCGTGCAGCAAGAAGGTTCATCGCCAAGTCGACAATGCTTGAGGTTTTCAGCGACGATGGCGATACGGTATACTACCACGTAATCCCGGTCCAATCAAAGAAGAGGAGGACGAGTTTGCTCTCCGCAGGGGTCGACAGCAAGTCAGAGGGAATACAGATAAGCGTAAGTTTGAAAATGGTTGATAGGCGATTATTTAACCCATCTTAAGTGACTGGTAGTTGTTTATTTCCACAGATTGATTATCTCTGGTAACACCAAGAAATACTTTGCTTCTACCCCTAAAGTGGCGTTTGGACATTATGTTGGGTTATTTGTTCACGTGCTACGAATGGGTGAACACACTTTATATAACTTAAGTTGGGCAGAAATAATGGAAAGATTTTTTATCAAACTTAGTACAAAACTAAAATGAGTTTTAAGAATGTATCAAACCAGTTTATATTTTAAAATCACAGTAGAAGGAATTAATAAATCGCCCATCCCGCTAATATTCCGTTCACGTACACAAATTGACTGGCAGAATACATAGCTCCAAGACATTGAAAGGCAGAGCTTAAGAAGCAGTGAGCTTGATATAACAGACATGGAAGGCTATCGGTGGTCTAAAGTTGAACCTGATCAAGGGTCAGTGGCAACGCCAGTCGTGTCGTGAAGTCAGCAAGAAAATGGACGCACGCAAGTGGAAGTCAAATTTGATGCATCATCTCAAAGATAAATTTGACAAGTGTGAGTTTGGGGTCAAAACATTCCTGTCATGCATCATTTGTTTGTAAATGGCTGTATTTAAAAGTCTTATCTGTGACATTAGCTTATTTCGCTTTCCCTGCTCCTGCCCTTCCTCCTCCCCCCCCCCCCGCCCCCGAAAAAGTGGTTGATAGGATTGATACACTTTTGTATGTGTAATGTGATTTCTCTTTTTTAAGGTCCGAAAAAAATGGGAGCAAATGGAAGAGATGCAGGAATGTACCCATCAATCTAATTGGGAAATATAAACATCATTTTTGGTTCATTATAGCTCGTTATTAATGACAATTACCATAGTCGACCAATAGAGTATAAACCAAAATTGTAATGTCTGACTTTATTGCTACATTGTTTGATTCAATTCAAAATAACATTTATTTTCTTCCTGTAGTCATGTATTTGTACAAATAGATGCGATATAACATCAAAAGTACGGTGGAAGGAGGCGTAATTCCCTAAAAGCACAAGACCTGCATAGGGAAAGGCCTTCGCAAACGTTACAACACAATAATACTACATAGATAGAAACCCCCAAAAACTATCTCTTGTTACATGTGTATATATATAAGAGAATGATATACACAAAACAATAATGCATTTCAACATAAGGAAACTGCACTAGAATAGTTTGTAGAGTA
>JZLH01S0047223.1:89201-102534 GCA_001188425.1 Eucidaris tribuloides
CCGTAAACTCCAACTGCGCTAAAGAACTAGACTAAGTTTTATTAAACAACGCTCATGCCCTAATGTGACCTGAAACCATACACTTTTGCTCTTAATACATGTATGCGGGACAATCGTCAGGCAGCAACTCCTGACTCATCTTCCGAAACCTCCCATTGGCATAGACGACATGATTCAGGCAACTTGAAAATCGCCCTGAAGCAACCAAAACTGATTGAAATATAAACCCAACCTAAAAATAGAAACTAGTCGGAGGCGCCATCCCCACAATGGGAGATTGTCCAATCCATTATTCATCATAAGTCGGAGAATCAACATGAACATACGAAGTTTTTTATTTTACGGGCACGCGATAAACAAACCCAGTGACCATGCTATAACAGGCCGCACAGCGCAGGTTTCCCAAACAGCTAGGCCGGCGATCTATGACCATTACCTTATTCTAGAATGATCAACCGAACTTTGACGACAAATAATTCACAGGAGACATCCCACTGAGCAATACGCTCATCTACCGTTGAAGTCTCACAGTAGTAATTCACGCCCCAAGTTGAGACTATCCCCATCAACATTCTACCTTAACCTTAACTAAACGACCAACCAGGTTCGCAAAGTGAAGCCCTGTCCGCACCCCCGCCTGCCAAATCTCACCGCCCATCACCCCTCCCCGCACCCAAATGACATTACCATGACCTCTTTCATCACCTCTGCCCCTTCAACCGACCCGCCGCTCCCCAGATACTATCTCGCTCTCATTCACTTGCGCACACATTCCTCTATTGCTTTGACTATCACTGCTAGCGCTTACAACATACCCAATTCACCTAATTCTGATTACACAGTACCCTCACCCCATAAGTCGCTGTCACGCATAACTTATACCCGTCTTCGTCGTTACAACCTAGTCATGATACCTCATCCTTCTCACCTTTGCTTCTCCTCCACACCAGCCTGTAACACACCTCGCATCTGTTTCAACCTGTCACATACCCGATCCTGCTTCTTTGTAGTCTGCCTACATGCGAAGTCCACGGCATCACCATAATACGTATTAACTTTACTTAACAACAAAATTTGAGTCTTATTTGATTGAATAAGTGTATAAAAATGTCATAAAAAATAATAATAACATCAATTAACATCAAAACATCTGATATTATCGTTCGATTTTCAAAAAGAAATTACAACCTTGCATGTCTCAGCATCCTATCCGCCTACGCGAATAAAAATATATAGAAACGTGACAATCGTCTAATCAACGGACTGCCGATGTCGGCGCACATGCTCCTCGCCACCAACGTCCCCTTTCTTGCCATTCTCACACGATACGAGACTGTTAACAGGCTCGGCTAGACTTCTTGCCCTGCCCCTTACGTGAACTTACTGGTTATGCCCCTATCAAGGATCCATAGACATTTAAAGAAATAAAACCACCCTTTAAAATAGACAGAAAATTGATCATACATGAAAGAATCAGTTTCAGCCTCCAATCCAAACTTTCTAAAAATCAACCAGATCAATTGTGCACTCTCTGTAATATTGTCCGGGATGTAATGGATCATGACCGAATTCCATTGCTTTGTTCCTAACTTTGCACGAATTTTTGTGACCCACATTCTTGCGCCTCGTCTGACATTAACCCACCCCGACCTTCGACCACCCCGTCACCGTCAAAATCTATATTACTAATCTTCACCCTGTTCGACTTAAAAATAATCCGAGCGGTAAGACAAACGTCGACAACACACCATGCCTCCAACGAGAACGTCCGACCAAAGCACCAACCCCCCGCTCGCTCCGCTCCCAACCGACATTAGCATAAGTGAACCGTATCCTGCTCAATGGTCCCACCAGCCAATCGTTAGGTGCCCCCACTCCCTGCCGATCTGTCAACTCGATCAAGGCGCGATATCAGCCCAATATCGGGCCCTCTGGCGGTCTCCAGCTCGCAAGGTAACTCGGGCAATCTACCCTCATCCCGGTGATCTGACAAAGCTCGGCTCCACTCAACATGTTTATGGACATGTTACCACAATACTCGAGTAGGTACCCACGCCAACGATTCCCGATCAAGCAGAGCGACCACCCGATCGCGACACCGCGACATGCGCCGATTGGAGCCCCCGATCTACCCGGCCAACTAGACGGAAAAGGCCCAACCTTCTTGACGGCCCCGTATCGAGTTGGACAGATCGCATGTGAACCCGTCACTAGGAAATTCATCCGGTCAATAAAACCCTCATCCCGGTGACTCGATACGAACGCTCCTGGCTCCCCTACTCTGCGAATATTTTGGCATGTTAAAAATACCGAGTAGGTAACAGAAATGTCGACAAGGCAGACGCTCTTGTACTCGGCCCGGCATTAAGCCCTAATCCTCGGACCCGATTACCGCGAACGGACCGAAAAAGGGCCCAAAATTGCTTCATCGGCCTGATGCGAGTGGGAGTAGATGCGGTCAGTAAATGTGAACGCTAGCATAAAGGAAGTCTGGTTATTAAAAACTCTACATCCTAATTGGACTTATGAAAACACCATAGATTTGTGGCTCACAATTGTACTGTGCGCATTTGTGCTGAATGTATGTTTTCTTGTGCTGTGTTTATGTTCTCTTCCGCTAATGCTAGGGCGCGTGTTATGTGTGGTGTGATATTGCGATGCTGTGCTCTTGCATAATGTCGGTGTCGTCTCGTGTTTGTGTTTAGTTCTATGTGCGTTCCTGCAGCACATGAACCTATGTTGTTTGTTGCATTAGTTGGTGTGATGCGCGTTCACAAGGGTTCTGTGTTACTTGTCGTGGCTGTGCCCTCCTCTCTGTGTCGCGCCTGCTCACATGTATGTGGTGGTTGTTTAGATCTTGTGAATAGTCCCTGTGTTTGCAGTACTGGTTTGGCTTGGTGTAGGACCCATGTATGAGGTGTGTGTGTGTGTGTCGTGGGTTGCTCGCATTGAGTACTGTGCATGTTGTGTTGTTGATTTTTTTCTGTAGTGCGTGATAGTGTGACGTGTACATATTGATCGCCCCCCTTGATAAACTTTCGCGAGTAATACTATTAATACGAGACAGGGCGGTGATCCAAAGCCATGTTCAGATTGGGCGGGCCGATAAGTGAAATAAAAAAAAAAAGAAATAGTCCAAAATACGTTTCGGGCCACCCTGGCCGTCTCAGCGAGCCCTTTACTGCTCCGCACGGAACTCAAAGTGATACCAGAAAATTCGACAATCCTTAATACATGTAGTAGTTTACTAGTATGTTTACAATCAATGATTAAAACTGGTTTATAGGTGCTTTCCAATGCTTATTTAAAAACATTTTGCATTGTATATATGATTTTTTCAAGTGCAAAATTATTTGGGCAGGTGCAAATCGATGTTCGCCCCCCCCCCAATATTTTCATTGGGGGCCGAGTCGCATCTCGCGCTGCCCACCCCCCCCCCAAAAAACAGGATCCACCCGCCCTGTAAGTTGCCACCCCCCGGCCCCCCGGAAACCCCATAGGTTGACTAATTTTACTATGACACTCATCCACTATCATGTATACGCTAAATATGATCCCCAGAAGGCACCTCTGGCAATACAAAAAACAGATTGACAGTGACAATATAATCCAAATTGAAGACACTAAGCAAAGAGATAAATTATTTTTTCTTGCGCCATAATGTTCATATACGACAATATGACATGATTATTATAAACCAGTAAGTTTGTAGGGCTGCAGAACAACAAATGCACATTGTTGCTGCAACAAAAACGACATAGCACTGTTGTTTACAAAAATACTTGAAAAAATAATCCTGTCCACACAAGGTAATATATTGCACTGCTACTAAAACAAACCCGCTTACAAAAAAGTCACAGTAGAAAAAATACAAACAAACAACGAGCAGTGATACCTGGATTGACAACAACTGTACAATCAGTAAAGCTTCTAAACCTTTCATATTTCGCCCGATTATGCCGTCCGTCTACCAAAATTGAAACATTGAATAACCTCCCTACAAACAAAGATCAAAGGGCATTGCATGAGGGAACATCGTATTAAACAGTTACATAAAGGGGTTCTACACACAACTGTGACTAGGCAGAACTCATCTACCATCTAAAGAAATGGGGGGGGCAGGTCGTGACCATAGTTGATAAGACAAACCTTGAATGCCCAACCCCCTAAGGATTAGTCCTGCCGAAGGTTTTGGACGCAAAAAATACAATCACCCGTTTTTAAAAGAAGATGAAAATGATGTAAAAGTTAACGAACGGCGACGAGGTCAAAAAGCAATCTGGCAATAGCTCCCTTGAGTCCTTTGGCTCAGGTGAGCTTAGAAACCAAAGTGAGGAAGAGAAGTGCTAGGAACTTTGAAGAAAATCTTCACTATCCAGCCTAGCGAATGATGGGTTCGGGGAAACACAATCTGAATAGTGATGAAACTAAAGATATTCCAACAATTTCAACGTTCGTGAAAAATGTAGGCAGGGTACTGGCAAAGTAATTTTTTTTAGTGTTATTGGCTTTGCAAACCCGCCTCAAAAGGCACTATCGGGGTGAAACGAGATCTGATGGCAAACGTCACAAGTGTGGTTTGATGGAATAGAAACAGTTTCAAAAATATATGCATCACCCATCAATGGGATTTTCTTTGTTTGATTCAAGAATAACAAGAGATACCAACATATGCATTGGATTTAGGATGATAAAAATATAAGCATGGTTCTTGACACACCGGTTGCTTTGTATTCGAAAGAAATGGCAGCAATATTTGCTTAAGCGAAATTGGAGCCGCTAAAGAAACGTATATCATCCGTCTCGACTTCACCATTAAATCTTTGTATTTTGAATTTCTACAGGCTATGTCATTTGCGAGACCGAACGGCAGATTTCATCGTGCACTCAGTGTTCTAAAGACCGTCCACGCCCCTCCTTCTCAATGCACGTAATTGAATAAAAACAAAAAATTACTACATATACATATCATATACTCAATATTCAATTACATTTCTTATTATACATGGGCCATATCTGTTGCTTTCCCCACACTGTCTAAATTGCAACTCACGTCTTTTCTTAAAATGATTGTTCCGCAAATACAGTTACACGAATTAGCCTTGTGAAACAGCAAAACTGTCGCGAACGTGGTATGACAGACATTGAGCGATTATTGGACGTGCTGTGTGGTTTTGTTGTGCGACCAAAAATGGGTATCATAGTATTTCAGCTGGTGTCTGATTTTCCATTCATAGATCAACTTGTAACCACAACTTACCAAAAATCATTTTTGGTCAACGAATTACTTTGCACAAGTCATAATTAACCAGATAAGGATACTAAAATAATCATTTGTTTAACTCATGGTGACTTAATTCTTTAAAAGAGTACCGGTACTAACCTACCTAGTAGAAAAAATGAGAGGAAAGTTCCTGTCCTAATTAGCACATGCGAACGCAAGTGAAAGAATTTGTCATTCTATGAGGACATGTGCGTCTCTCACGTGTATTGGGCATCAGTAAACATACATTTTGCCTAAATGATCTTGTCCAAAGAAGGTGAGTATTGTGCGCTCCGGAAATTTTGCCGTGAAATTAGCATCTTGAATATTTTGAAAACCATCAATAAAGTGTGAGTGGATTTCAACTTGCTATCCCTTTTACAAAGAGGGCAGAATTGATATAGAGACATCGTTAAAGCACGTTGACAGAAATCCAAATGCAATCCCTAGATGTCAAAATAATATCGTGGCGTAAAACTTAGAGTGATGCTACATGCTGTTGAACCACGTTCATTATTGGTCGTAGGTCAAGAATGGTCTCTCCCAAAATTGTGAAACTAAAATTTCCCCAGACGACATTCGTTTATCTACTATGAAACTTCCAAACCCGTCTTCAGGAAACTCTTGCATGCAAGGCCAACCGACATACCTAATGCTGCAACCAGCACAAATCTGCGAAAGAGCTTTTTGATTGGAGAAGCCTAAAAAAGGATGATTTAAAGGGAGCTCGTTGATATTGTGTATAGAGGAGCGTGCGGTGTCTTGGTCGTGTGTAAACTTGCTGGGTCTCTGCCAAATCCTCGAGTATTTATACTAGTAAGAAAACACTACACGAGTACCAGCAAATCTTCTATAGACGCCAAATTAAAATCTCTCTATCATGGTATTACAAATTACAGATTCGGGTGTGTGAATTAGGATTATGAACCCTTTAAATACAAACTACGTAGAGAACAAAAGCACGTGAGTGAATCAATACAATCTTATGCAAAGTATGTAGTTGAATACAAACTGTATCCCCTGGGAAAGGCAAAAGCAAAGAGATTAGTATATGTGTGCGATTTGCCTCCGAGTTCGAGATCATGTTTCTGTAAGTGGTCAGCCGAATATAAAACAAGAAGGTCATATTTACAGAGGAATGGTCAGACTCAACTGCCGTAATTAAACTAATAAACAATAAAAAGAAATCGGATCTAATAAATAATGATTGAGAGAGATGACGATTACGAACAGACTAGTCTAGTGCGCAAAATAATATAACGTAGGCTATGATTACTGATGGAAGCAGATGTCACATGAGCCGAAGAAGTTACTTATGGATATATGAGAACAGTATGTATATGATAGTTGCCAGAGAACAGCAGTGATTGCACAAATTAACGACGAAAGTCCATGTTCCCATAAAAAAGTACGTGGACACCACCATTCTGCCCTTAACTCGGATATACGATAAAAAAAACTGGTATCGTCGACACAATACTGCTTATTCCGCAAAGTACATCAATAGACATGGTAGATGTATAGGCAATACATAGTCCATATACATATCAGTCACATAACTTATTATATCGTAAAACAGCAGATCTATAATACACTGTCATCATCCTTCACCATTACTCAAGATAATCTATGAGGTACAATTCATAGAGAGACCGATTATAAATATATTAATTGAAAATATAAGACCTACTCAACTACGATAACCAGATAATAACGGAATATACACAGAATGGCATATTTAGGTCAAAATCTCTCCTAAAGAGCAATTGGTTTAGCATTCTGTTCAAACTTTCTTATATGTATTGTATCACATTATATGTAGTTATCTATTTCCTATTATTTATGTTTCAATTAACAGTTAATTTGCAGTTTTTGGTGTGTATGTTAATCTTGACCTTTGAAGTCACCCTCTGCTAACGTTAAAAAAGATCAAGACGGTTTATAATTCTCATGGAAAATCGGGATGTGCTCCCGAATGATAGATTAATATATGTAGCTGAATATGGTGAGCAGCAGACAAGACCCCGAGTGATGGGTAAAGCCATTATGGACAAATTGTCAATAGGAAATCGTTTCAAACTAAAGCACAGACGAAAGGGGCGCGAGAGTTCTTACATCTAGTGATATGTGATTTCAATCTGTGATAGACTCAGCTGCACAGATCGTAAGAATTTTTGGTACGACCATGGAGATATCAAATAAAGGATCATCAATAGACTGAGATTAAAACACCAACACCAATTAATGAATGTAAGACAGGCCATTTCCATTTACACCCATGAATATTCAATTCAACATCGCTTGATTAAGCTTTGTAATAAAATGCTATGGTACAGGGAATGTGAACAAATATATCAAACGAACTATAAAAAAATATCTACATCTGCTATAAATGAAAATTCGGAGTTTTGAAAACAAAATATGTTTATCACTATACTGTTAACTGTAGAATGACCATGTTGTTTCCAACATCAACTGAAATGTGATATGGAAATTATGAACATACCAGCCGCGTATTTTCGATAGCCAATAAACCTTTATTATTTTCCTCTGGGTGTTGCTTGAGCATGCAATATTGTTAGCATAATACGTGCCGCGTATGTATTGTACATAACGCGTATCGAATGGAGAAAGAATGCGATATGTTACATATTCTATAGCCTCTGAGCCAATATTCATGGTGCTGTTTGGTGTTAGCCGCAGCGCGTGAAAAACAATGGGGCACGTACTTTTACGGATGATGAAGTGCGTGATAGAAATATCGGATAAACAGCATCGGTGATAGATCCCGGCGGCAACGTATGTAGTGTACGACATGAGAAATAGAAAAGTAACACATCGTAGCGGGGACGCTTAAGAGTGCTGCATACGAGAAGCTTGGATAGGGACGCAATGTGGTAACGTGAGAAGATAATCGTCAATAGTCAACAAAAGGCCGAACACATTAAACATAGAAAGCGAACAGCCATACTTGAAGAGTCGCCAACAGCAAAGCAGACATGTTAAACAATACATTGAAAGCGTTATGCTGTTTGCAATGTGATCCGAATAGTAAATCTAATGTGGCTTTTAATCCAATACGGTGGCCTGTTTTTAACCCGTAAAAATAAATTTCCATACAAAACATTAGAATGATCATTATTGAAGAGATTAAATCTGTGTAATAGTGCATTTTTAGCGATATATTTATAGAGTGTTAGGTACATTAATCTGCATTAAATATATTTTTCTCAAGAAATTTCTATTTTGTCCGGCCGCGCAAAGCCAATACTATGGAATTCTGCAAGGTAAAATTAGTGGTACCTTGGGCTTCCATTGCGGCTCCACAATGTCGTGATACTAAAATATTATGGAATTAAACTATAGGCAAGATGATTATGTGTGACTTACCGGGTCCCGAAATAACCGGAGCTTTCATTTCCAACGTGACCTCCAGCCAATCAATAACAATGCTGAAAAGAGAGCCAAAATAGGAACATTGCTCTCAATCTTAGTCCTTTAGACAAAACAACGACCTCGATGTGAAGCAATTTCATAGTAGTCATACTGCATCTCCCTTTCATCCATGCTACATCATGGATTCAATGATGTGTCGCTCCAATCTTATTGCAGTAAAGAGAAAATAACAAACAGTAGACAACTTAGATCATAGGACAGAAGAATTTTAATATCCTGCTTTACATATACTTTCATGGTCAATAGCTGTAGAAGAAAAGTGTCAGAGTGGACAAAAAAGATCCGCAAAATAAAATCTTGTATCTTGAGTAAGGGTTGTTATTTTATTAGAACTACTAGTTTATTAACTAGTAATCTATCGAACTCTATCAATGATAGAAAATGAATGCATGCATGTATGCAGTTCCCTAACGAGTACTGACAACTCCGAAATAAAATTAAAGAACGGAGAGTTTGTTAAATTACACTTCAAGCGAAAAGCCGCTTAAAGATAAATTGATAACCATCACCTTAGGGCAAAAATTGTCTGTGTATATTCCATCGTCGTATGGCCTCGTGTTTTGATTATCAATATTGTGATATGTCATATCGTTATTAGCGAATTATGAGCAAGTACGACAACCAGATTTGTCTATTGATGATGCCATGGAGCTTCTAGCAAACGAGCATGGGGTAAGTCTTTTTGATTAATACAGAAAAAGAAACTCTAACGTCACAGATTATTGAGCCACAGGAGCCGCAGATGACGAATGTTTGTTCCGAGGCAGTTAGTAATGCGCCATACTGTCCGCTTGTTGAGCAGTTTTTCCTTATTTTGGACCCTGATATGTTAAGTCCGTGGGAACCTGAAATATAAGGTGATGGTCAAAGTTCGTTAGTCTCATATAAGAGGTTACCCCTGTATATATACATACCCGTCGACTATGAAGCGGTATCTGTGTTACATCATATACACGAGTAAAAACAGATCTCAATCAATAAAGGTTCGCAGAATACACCCACCTACCCCCCCAGGTATTGCATAATTTTGCCTAGAATATGACATAATGCATCGGAGGAGCAACCCAAACTTATAAAGTCAAATCATTTGATCCGTACGCCCTCCCAGATGTTTGCCCAATCCTATCATTATCTCTTCAGCGGTCTACCATGCTCTTACGTTAAGAGGCCCACAATATTATTCAACATCTACTAAGGGTTCTCTCAGATAATGTTGAACGAAAATAATCTGGAATGGACGGACAGACAAACTCCAACATAAAGGCCTTCCTTGCCCTCGCTGCGCCATACCCACCTCCTCCCCCAAAAAAAAGCATTACTTACCTGAGTCATCCGTGATAATTGATCAAAGTTGGCACCCATATTCGTAGGTTGGCATGGTTGTTAATGAGATACTGATCTTCTTCCCTTCACCGCCTCTTGCATTCATATGAACCTACTAACAACAGTCTCGTTTAACTATAAACAATCAATTCATAACATGAAAAAAAAAAATTGTTTAATCCCCAAACATTTTTTTAAAAAAACACCAAAAATCCACTGGAAATATGTAACGTGTTGACTCTCACGCAAAACCATTAACGCAATCTTTCTCCACATAATATCACTTGATAACAGACACGAATAACGTTGTCATGTATAATGGCGTCAACATTAAAGCACAACTCTGAATCGGATGTTTATCGTAAACTCGAAGCGGCCAAGTCTGTACTAGGGGGCACATACATGAGTGAATTACGAATTTGGAAGTCACAAGGTACCCAAAGGGCTAAATACATGTATGTCTGATTTGGGCCGTTACACACCACCCCCAAGGTGTGAATTTTAGAAAAGAAAATCATATACTATATTCATATTTAAACTCATATACATTAATTAACCACAAAGAACTGCACAAATAAAGTCAACATAAAGATAACAGTAATAATTGGAATGATTAGGTGATACCCCCATGCACCCTCATTCAAACAAATATCATTTTGGAGATACCCAGAGAGAGAGAGATCTTCGCATGCATATTATTCAAGAGCCTACTAGCAATTTTGACTGACAATACTTATTATGAGTTACATACGCAATGAGATATCTCTGGTACCCCCCATAAATAAGAGAGAACATAAATTGAAATAAAAATACAACTTACTGCTCTGACCTGCCTTTCAATCAGTAACTGAAGTGAGCAATAGTAGAGTCGAAAGGTCACGAATGGAATTCAGTAGTGTCAAAACGTCTAGTGCGATGCCGCCTAAACCATAGAATATTGAATGTCTGGTCTTATGTCATTGCCAAGTGTAGAGGCAGGAAGTACTCAGGCATGAGTCCTGACCATTGTAAGCGTAGAAGTAATAAGCCAAAAATATAATGAAAACAAATGTTACATTGGAGTTCGAGGGATCTATGATCGAAACTGTGTGATGATATTATATGTATTATAAAACCAATGAACTGATAGAATTTGGAGGGTCAAGGAGTCAATTTTGGTTAGTTTAGGTCACCGGGGAGACTAAAAGATAGTATCTGGAGGCTATGGCTTCTAGAGTGTCTAAATCATCTCGGGGCGCGATAAGATTGTGAAGTCGGCTCGCATTTTGATGTAATTGGTGAAGTAGGTATTATTAAGCAACATGAACTGACTTAGATTTGGGGTCAATAGGTCACGGGCCTAATATTCCTGGTTGGGCTGTTATACCCGGAGCGTATTTGTGAATGGCCAGTTGGATTTGATGTAACTGGTTGAAGTAATGTATTAGATGCACAATGAACTGATAGATTTTGGAGCTTGAAGAGTCAAGGTCATTTGGGGGGGCCTAAATATGTCTGATTTGGGTTGCTTATCTCGTGTGATAATATTGTGGTTAAGCTGGCTGGTCGGGACTTTTGATGTAACTTGGGTGAGTAGTATTCTGAAACACAATGGACTGATTAGATTTGGGGTAAAGGTTCAATGAGGTACGGGTCCTAAATATGTCTGACTTGGGTGCGTTACACGATATATTTTAATTGGCCAGTTGATTTTTGGATGTAACTTGGGTGAAGTTATGTATTATGATGTCAACATGAAGCTGATAAGATTTTGGAGACTGAAATGTGCAAAGGTCAGTGTCCTAGAAATACGTCTATTTGGGCTCGTTAGTCTTGGTGATAACTGCTGAAGCGGCCATTGTGATAACTTGTGAACGGCCGGTCGGATTTTGATGTAACTTGGGTGAAGTATGTATTATGAAGCAACAATGATCTGATTAGATTTGGGGGGTCAAAGGTCAAAGGTCAAAGGTCACCGGCCCTAAAATATGTCTGGCTTGGGCTCGTTACAGCGTAATTTGTGAATGGCCAGTTGGATTTTGATGTAACTTGGTTGAAATATGTATTATGATGCAACAATGAACTGATTAGATTTTGGGTTGAAAGGTCAGAGGTCAAAGGTCACAAGGCCTAAAACATGTCTGATTTTGGCTCGTTACCACGATAACTTAAGAAAGGCATGTTGGATTTGAATGTAACTTGGCTGAAGTATGTATTATACGGCACCAATGAACTGAATAGATTTCGGAGTTGAAAGGTCAAGGGTCAAAGTTCACGAGGCCTGATAGACGTCTGATTTGGGCCCATTACCATGTTAACTCAGAATGGCTGGTCCGATTTTGATATTACGTGGGTGAAGTATGTATTGAAAGGTACCGATGAAACAATCAGATTTCAGGGTTAAATGGTCAAAGGTCAAAGGTCACAAGGCTCCATACTTAGTGTCTTTACCACGATAACATGAGAACGGCTTATCAGATATTGATGTAACTTGGGTGAAGTAAGTGTTATAAGGTACCAATGAACTGATCATATTTTAGGGTTTAAGGGTCAAAGGTCAAAGGTCACGAGGACCCATACTCAATATCTTTACCACGATAACTTGAGAACGACTTATCGGATATTGATGTAATTTGGGTGAAGTATGTATTATGGGGCATAGATGAGATTTCAGAGTTGAACGGTCAAAGTTTACGATGCCCCGTACATTCATAGTTTGGAATTGGACGGGGGAGCAGAGGCATACCCCATCGGCTGCGCGCAGCCGAATTGCTCTAGTTAATCATCAAAATCCACAGAATAAGATTTTGTGATAGAAAAATCTGATTTTTTTGAAGAATGTGTATTATAGTTATACTAAATGATTTGAGATGGTAAGATTTTTACCTTCAATTTGCAGTAAGAATAAGATTTTTAATCCGTATCAGAAAGATTTTTCATGTCTTGAGGTTGGCAGGTATGTTATATATAACATGGACAATAAATATGAATCTGAATCTGTATTGCTATTCTGTACATTTTAAATAAGTAAGAGGTTCAAGTCTGGAAAAAATCACTAGCATTCATCCAAAGTATGAATCAACTCCTTTACCTTTTACAACCTGATCTGCCCCAAACTTGATAAATCTGTTGTTTTCATCCCATACCAGGGTGAAGATGACACCATGTCATCGCAGGAAGAATCATCCCAGGATGAGAAGAAGAGACAGGAGAAAGAGGAGGAAGAGAAGTTTACAACTGATCTGGCCCAAATTGATAAATGCTGTTGTTTTTATCCAATACGAGGGTGAAAGACACCATGTCATAGCAGGA
>JZLH01S0047223.1:102559-116647 GCA_001188425.1 Eucidaris tribuloides
ATGAGAAGAGGAGGAGCAAAAAAAGGTGGAGAAAGATGCCGCAGCAAAGGAGAGAGAACTGAAGAAGAAAGGAAGAAGAGAGGGAAGAAAGAAAAACGCAAACACAGCAAGACAAATAAAGACTCCAGTGATCTCGATAAAGAAGGACAGCAACAAAGAGAGTGGAATTCGATAAAAGGAGGGACAAATGAGTGAGAGTCAGTGAGATGGAGTTGATCGGTTGCCCGTAAGACGACGGAGAGAGCAGCTCAAAAGTGTGATGTTGAGATGGTATCTACTTGCTGACAGTCTCCTGGAAGATTTAGTGTAATATTGAAAAAAATTGCTAATTGATACTTGAGCAATAATTTAAAGATCTAATTTTCATTGGTAATATAATAATACAAGGAAGATGGAGGAAGAGGAGGAGCAGAAAAAGGTGGAGAAAGAGGCCCAGCAAAAGGAGAGAGAACTGAAGAAGAAAGAGGAAGAGAGAGCGAAGAAAGAAGAAACGCAAACAAAGCAAGACAAATCAAAGGACTCCAGTGACTCTGATAAAGAAAGGACAGCAAACAAAGAGAGTGAGAATCTCGATGAAAAGGAGGATGGGACAAATGAGGAGAGCAGTGAGATGGAGATTGATGCGGTTGCCAAGACGACGGAAGGAGGCAGCTCAAAGAGTAGTGATGTTGAGATGGTATCAACGCTGAACGAGTCCCTGGCTGAAGGATTTAGGTAATATTGAAAAAAATTGCATAATTGCATACTTGAGCAATAATTTAAAGATCTAATTTTCATTGGGTAATATAAATACATGCACTGACTCAGCTCGAGTAACTTTTTCTGTGTGCCAAATTTAATCCTATTTCGGCATTTACTTTCTGCAATGAGCCTCCCTCCTGCCCCAATAAAAATGTTTTTATGCCTCCGCCCCGTAAGGGAGCCGCAGGCATTATGTTTTCGGGTTGTCCGTCCGTACGTCCGTGCGTCCGCACTTTCTTGTGAACAAGATTACTTAAGTACCGCTGGAGGGATTTTAATGATACTTGGACCAAGGATGGACCACTAGGCAAGGATGAATAGATTAGATTTTGGGACAAATCTGTCAAGGGTCAAAGGTCAATGAACTTTGTCCCAAAATGCCATTTTGGGCCTGTGACTCCAGTTAGGAATGCTCACTGTTGATATAATTTGGTGGTTAGGTTAAGAAACAAAAGACAAATATTTTGGGAGAGTTACAGGGGTCAAAGGTCAATGAACTTTGTCCCCAAATGTCATTTTCTGCCTAGAACTCCAGTTTGGAGTGCTCACTGTTGATATAATTTGGTGGTTAGTTTAAGAAACAAAAGAAAAATATTTTTGTGGAGTCACAGGGGTCGAAGATCAAGGTCAAGGGTTAAAGGTCAATGAACTTTGTCCCAAAATGCCATTTTCTGCCTATAACTCCAGTTAGGAGTGCTCGCTGTTGATATTTTTTGGTGGTTAGGTTAAGAAACAAAAGACAGATATTTTGGTAGAGTCACAGGGGTCAAAGGATAGGGTCAAGGGTCAAAGGTCAATGAATTTTTTCCCAAATAGTCATTTTCTGCCTATAAGTTCAGTTAGGAGTACTCACTGTTGATATAATTTGGTGGTTAGGTAAGAAACACAAATATTTTGGTAGAGTCACAGGGTTCAAAGGTCAAGGTCATGAGTACATCTGAACAAAAGGACCAATACTTTCATGCAGATGAAAAGGTCAAAGGTTGATGTAAGATGACTTTGATCTGAAAGGTTATATTTGGTATTTGATTTATTGAAGGTCATTTGTCAGTAAATTGTTCCCATCATCTTTACAATTACTTGGTTCCTTGAAAGTCGATAGCGATCATACTATGAGCCAGTTTTATGTGCTGCATAGTGGGCGGAGGCATACCCATAGACTGCGCACAGTCGAACTTTTCTAGTTATGTGTTAAATCCCTCTACCCCTTTTAAAAATATAATGTAATGGTGCAATTAGCAAAAAGTACCAGATTAGAATTTCGCAAATACTGGGAAACCCGTTATACGAGGTTGCTCAGGGACAGCCCGATTTTACCTCGTTATATCGGTACCCTGTTGTAACGCTACCACATAAGTATCACACAAAATATAACATGTATGGGCACTTGGCATTAAACCCATCTGTTTACTGCTTTTCCTACTGGTTCTGCACCAAAACTATGAACAGAAAGTCGATTATTTTTCATTTATATACTCATCCAAAGTAGAAAACTAGATCTCAAAATAAAGCAGCAACCTCCATGCTCGTAACTTGAGTACTGTGTATGGGAGGCAGGCTTTGTGTGTGTGACAGGCGAATGTACAGTACTGTGCAGTAGTGTGAATTGCACTCACACTCACACACACACACACTTGCAGATAGTCAGGGACTTAATGTATTGTGCATGGCTGCGTGGCAGGCTGAAGTGGCGCGATGCACTCCGAAACGATTGGGCAATTATTGCGTTGCCAAAATTTAGAATTTGGTCAGCGCATGATGCGACTTTCATTTCCTTGTTTTAACCAGGTGAATTTCTTATGTTTTTCTTTGTTAATTGGTTGAGAAAAATACTTCGTTATAAGCGAAATCTCTCAATAACCGAGCTCGTTATAAACGATGCTAATTCTTTCCATTGAAGAGCATGTAAATGAAAACGGGACCGAGACAATCACCTCGTTCAAAGCGGTACCTCGCTGTATCCGAGCTCGTTATAACGGGTTTCCCTGTACAATTTTAGGGTTTAGAGCTATTCCCAACCCCCTAAACCACTCCCAAGATTAGCACATAGTAAGTTGACCCTCCCCTTACCCTCTTCCCCTCACAAACTAACCAAAATTCCTATATACATACCCTGATTGCCCTGAACTACCAATTAAACAATTTTATTTTACTACTATCTTGCTTCCAATGGTCAGGACATGCCTGAGATACTTCCTGCCTCCTAATTGGACAATGACCAAAGAAGACATTAACTCCATGGATGCCAAGAAGTTGACTGAATTCCCATTGGATAATTTCTTTGATCACTATGAAAAAGGACTCAGAGACGTAAGTGTATTTTACATCCATAGTTTATATTTAGGGGTGGGGACCAAGTCTAGCAGTATATATTGCAGAATAGGTTGATACATGGATGAAAATCTTGAATTAAACAATGTACTCAAAATGAAATTTGTTAATAAGGGTGCAGGTATCCCTAATCATTCCCAAATGATTACTGTATTTAAACATTTATTTGACTTTTATTTTAGCATTTCTTATTGGGGAATTATGCATATGATTAAAAAAAATAATAGTATAATATTTTTCTTTTCTAAATTCCACACCTTTGCAACGTTATTCGTGTCTGTATCAAGTATAATTATGTCAAGAGAAAGATTGGTTAATGAGTTTTGTGAAGTCACACAAACGTTACTTTTCCAGTGGATGATAATTTGATAACATTTCATGTTATGAATGATTGTTTTATATTAAAACAGCTTGTTGGTAGATATCAAATGAATGCAGAGGAGAAGGAGAAAGAAGCATCAGTATCTCAGAACAAACTCGCCAACCTACGCAAAATGGTCGCACAACTTTTATCAACATTACACGATACTCAGGTAAGTAATGCTTTTTTTTGGGGGGGGAGGGGTTATGGCGCTGCCAGGAGCAGGCAAGGGCCTTTATGTTTGGAGGTTGTCTGTCCGTCCATTCCATATTTCGTTATCACATTATCTGGAGAACCCTGAGTAGATGTTGATAATATGTGGCTCAGGTAAGAACTGTGAAGTGGAGATAAACTGATAGGACTTGGGGCAAAATCTGTGAGGGATCAATGATTTGATCTTTATAGTTTGGGGCTTGCTACCTCCATGATTATGTTCATATCTAGCAAAAATTATGCAAATACCATATATTGTATCTGCAAACCTTTCATTATTAGATCTTTTTACTTTAATATGATTAAAGTACACTACAGATGATTATATACAGGGGAACCTCATTATAAAGAGGACCTAAAAACTTTGACAATCACCTTATTTCAGGTTCCTTAACAATATCAGGGTCCAAAAATAAGGAAATACATGTATAAAGAGTTGGGATCTAAAAAAAAATCACCTTGTTATAAGAGGGGTTTTTTTTATATCCGACCCCTTTCTAACGGGGTTCTACTGTATATATAAAATTAAAAACTAGAATCAAAAAGGAGCCATACGACAGGAAAAATTGACTTCACAAGGGTGTTCATCAATTTACTCTTCAGGTGAAGTGAATACTTCTTCTTAATTTTAGTTTCCATTGCATATTACTGCATGAAGACATTATTTTCTTTGAGTTATGAACTATACTTATACATAAGTAACTTCAATCAAGTTAATTAGTTTTGTCCACTCTACACTTTTTGTACAGCTATTTGACATTGAAAGTAAATGTAGCTGATTTATTATACTTTGTTCTTTGTTTCCCACCAGGAGGACATATCAATTGAGAGCATGAAGGGAGATGATATTGATAACTTACTGGCTGTTTGTCTAAAGGACCAAGATTCACAGGAGTAATATTGCCGTCAACGTTGGAAATGAAAGCGGTGTCCATCTTGCCACGTTTTCACCATTATTAGACAAATGCCAAATGAAGCCCAAAGGCTGAACATCACAAATTCGGACAAAAGAAAATTCTGAACAAAATTATATTCTAATGAGATATAATGTACCAAATCTTGTAAAAATGCCACTATACACCAGATTACAAAAATGATATGTTGAAATTTGTACAGTATAAAACAGATGATAAAGCCCTAGAACTCCTAGCAAAACAAAATGATTGTTAAATGTCTGTTTCTTGGCGATTTCAGTATGGCATGTTCGCTTTACTATGTTAATGATGTTGGCCTTTCGTATAGGATTTAAGGACATCTCCTATCCTGTCGTGTCAGTAGTAGCTACGTGTAAATATACTGCAGTAGTGATCTAACGTTTAATATGTTCCTGTACAGTACAAGCTTCATCAAGTGTTGCAATTGTCAACCAATGGTTGAATGGCTAGAATTTAATGATGTTGTTGTGTTTTAATTCTCAGTCATGATCGTTTTTTGTACTCCATGTACGTACCAAATTCCATACGTCCAGGCTGAGTCTTCAGAAACCTTCCAGAGTAAATTGAACAGACATTTTCTGCTAGTTTGACTTTCACAATTTACCATTCCATATGGACCACCTGAGTTTGTTGTATTTTAGTACAAGAAATACATTAGGTACACCGATTTTCCATGAAGATAACATCAGTATTAAATCCAACTTAGCAGAGGTACTTAAGGGTAACACACCCAAATGAATACTGGAATGAATAAAAAAGAATAAATATATATTGATATATACTAAGAAATAGTGATATAGAGTGATAAATATGCACTGTATATTGGTATATACTGATATATATTGATATATTTCAATATAATTTATGTTGATATATAGATATAATGGATCAATGAATGTATAGATACATATCATATATTGATATATGTATATGGATATGTATTGATATACATATACATGTATTGATGTATATTGGGAAAATACCAGTTTCAGTAGTCCATTTCATCGACGGTTAAAGGAAATGGTGGTTTCAGTAACTTTTATGAGAACTGGACTTTCTGTTATTTGTGCCAACACCTGCCTGTCTTGGAGCAAGACTATCATAACAAACTTTATCATCCCTCCGTGTAACTCCTCTGTGACATCACTCCAGTTGCCAGGAAGTAGACTAGTCTTGTCACAAGACATCTCAATAGTGACAGTAATTATAGGCATTGATATGACAAATTTATGAGATTCTGTAAATATTCGTGCAATTAAAGATTGAAACTTGTACCATACAATCTTTGTTTGGGAACATTGATACCCTTTGATAAGATTGTATTATTAATCACTGCTATCTTGTTCTTGTATTGTTATAAGTTATAACTATGTACTGATACATGGAGATTTCCATTTGCTTTTGGTATCGGATAGTAATGAGATGCAGACCAGAAATCACAAGACCAAGACCAGACCCCCCCCCCCAAAAAAAAAGGTTCCATTTGTTCAGCATTAGGTCTTGGGGCCTTGGCCTCGAGACTGAGACCTAAGCTGAGCAAAACGGGTCGTGAGACCAGTCTTGACTACGACAATTATATGAAGTGGTTAGAGCATGGAGATCATCTAAGTTTGTACGCCAGATATTATTTTGAAATCTTACGGAATTGCATTGGATTCCTGTCAACGTGTTTAACGATGTCCTTATATCAATTCTGCCCTCCTTTGGTAAAAGGAAGCAAGTGAAAATCACTCAACTTTATTGATGTTTTCAAAATATTCAAAGCATGCCTTAATTTCAGGCAAAATTTGGAGCAAAAATAATCACTTCTTTGAAAGATATTTAAGGCAAAATGTATGTTACATTGATGCCAATACAAGTGAGAGACGCACATTCCTCATAAGAAATGACACATTTTTCACTTGCTTTCGCATGTGCCTAATTAGGGCAGAATTTCCCTTCCATTTTTATTCTAATAGATAGGTAGTGGTACTTTTTAAGAATTAGTCCATGAGTTAAACAAATGACTTATTTTTAGACCCATCCTGTTAAATTATGACTTGTGAAAGTAATTCGTGAAAATGATTTTGGTAAGTTGTGGTACAAGTTGATCTCATGAATGAAAATACAACACCCAGCTGAAATAATGAATACATTTTTGGCGTCAATAATGTCAATGTTGTAATACCACTTTCGACAGTTTCTGTTTCAAAAGGCTCATCTCTGTAACTGTATTTTGAGAACAATCATTTAAGAAAAAGACGAGTGGCATTTAAGCGTGGGAAGAACACAGATATGGCCCATGTATTACAGTGTAATTGTTTAGTTATTGATATGTATATGTGTAATTTTTTGTTTTAATTCAATCACGGCATTGAGGCGAGTGGACGGTTTTGAACGTTGAGTGCACTGAAATCTGCGCAGGTCTCGCAGATGACATAGCTGTAGAAATCAAAACAAAGATTTAATGGTAGACAGTCGAGACGGAATGAATACCGTCTTCTTTAGCTCAATTGTTAACAAAATATGCTGCCATTTCTTATTACGAATACAAAGCAAACGGTGTGTAAAACATAGTATAATTCTTATCATCCTAAATCCAATGCATATGTTGTATTCTTGTATTCTTGAATCAAACAAAGAAAATCATTGATGGTGATGCATATATTTTTGAAACTGTTTTATTTCCATCAAAACATTGTGATCGTTTGCATGATCTCGTTTCACCCCGATAGTTGACCTTTTGAGGCGGGTTTTGCAAGCAATAAATAAAAAAAATTACTTTGCCAGTACCCTTTCCTACATTTTCAGAACGTGAAATTGTTGGAATATCTTTAGTTTCATCACTATCAGATTGTTTTCCCACCGAACCCATCATTCGCTGGTGTAGTGAAGATTTTCTTCCAAGCTTCCTAGCCACTTTCTCTTCCTCACTTGGTTTCTTAACTCACCTGAGCCAAAGGCTCAAGTGAGCTATTGCAATTGCTTTTTGACCGTCGTCCGCCGTTCGTTAACTTTTACACATTTTCATCTTCTTTAAAACGCATGATTGTATTTTGCCCAAACTTGGCAGGAATAATCCTTAGGGGTTGGGATTCAAGGGTCATCAAATGGTACACCTGCCCCCCCCCCCATCTTCTTTAGATGTAGACATAGTTTAGCCTAGTCACATTGTGTGTAGATACCCCTTTATGTAACTAATACATGTTCCTCATGACAATGCCCTTTGATCTTTTGTAGGGAGGTTATTCAATGTTCAATTTTAAAGACTGACGTCATAACGGGAAAATATGAAAAGTTTTAAGAAGCTTTACGATTACAGTGTGTCAATCCAGGTATCACTGCTCGTTTGTTTTATTTTTCTACTGTGACTTTTTTGTAAGCGGTTTGTTTTAGTACCAGTCCTATACTACCTTGTGGACAGGATTATTTTTTCAAGTATTTTTGTAAACAAGCCAAGTGCTATGTCGTTTTTGTTGCAGTAACATGTGCATTTGTTGTATCTGCAGCCCTACAAACTTACTGGTTTTTATAATAATACATGTATATGTCGATGAACATATGGAAAAAAAATATATCTTTGCTTGTGTCTTCAATTTGATTATATTGTCACTGAATCTTGTTCTGTATTGCAGAGGATGCTATCTGCGATCATATTTAGCGAATACATGTATGTGGAATGATGTCATATAAAAATTATCAACCTCTTACCAGAGGCGTGGATCCGTTTTTTTTGGGGGGGGGGGGGGTGGGCAGGAGAGCGATCGCCCCCCAATAATTTTGACAACTTGAAAAAATCATAATATACAATGCAAAATGTTTTTAAAAAAGCATTGGAAAGCACTATAAAACCATTAAACATTGCATAAACATACTATTAAACTACTACATGTATTAAATTGTCAATTTTTCTGTATCACAATTTGGCGTGCGGAGTGCACCGAAAATTTTGGACATTTTTTTTTTTCACTTTGGCCCCCCAATCTGAAACATGGATCAACGCCCCTGTCTCGTACTAGTCCTACTCGCAAAATACTCAACAGAATCACATATGTACACGCACACACACGCATACAAAAACACATACAAACACACAAACATGCAAGTACTCATACACACACACACACACACACACACACACACCACCTACATAGGTCTACACAAGCACACACCACGTACATGCAAACACACCTAATCACGTCCACACCACACACATACATACACACACACATGCACACCACACAAGTACACACAGACACGTGAACGCGCATACACACCAACTAATGCAAACACACAAACATAGGCTTCATGTGCCTGCAAACACCGCACATACACACTAACACACACAACACACGAGTACACACCGACATATGCAAACACACACGCACATACACACCACACATACACGCAACACATGCAAAAACATAAACACACACAAGACAAACATACATTCAAACAACATGCGCACAGACAACTTGTAGAAACGCAATCATGTAGTTTTCATCATCCAATTAGATCTGTGTTTTGTTAATTTCCTCTTATGCTAGGTTCACACTGCCGATCTATCCACTCGATCAGGCCCGATGAAGCCAATTTTGGGCCTTTTCGGTCCAGTTCGGCGGTAATCGGGGTCAATCTACTATGCCCGGCGTCCGTCTGCCTTGATCGACATTCTAGTTACCTACTCGAGTATTTTTAACATGCCAAAAATATTCGAGTAGGGAGCCAGAGCGTTGTCGATCACCCCGATGAAGGTAGATTGACCCCGATAATGCTAGGTACGGTTCACACTGCCGATCTGTCAACTCGAACGGGCCCGATCAAGCCAACGTTGGGCCTTTTCCGTCTAGTTCGGCCGGTAATCGGGTCAATCGGCCATGATCGGTGTCCCGATCGGCGTCCATCTGCCTTGATCGACATCGTTCTGGTAACCTACTCGAGTATTTTTAACATGCCAAAAACATTTGAGTAGGGAGCCAGAGCGTTGTCGATCACCCCGATGAAGGTAGATTGACCCCGATTACCTTGCCGAGCTAGACCGACAAGGCCCAATATTGGCTTGATATCGGGCCTGATCGAGTTGACAGATCGGCAATGTGAACCTAACGATGGCGTTGTGGATACGGATTCACTATGCTCGTGTCTGTGGGTTGGTGGGTCGACGTTCGTTGGACGAATGGTGTGTTGTCGCGATATCTTACCCGCTGATTGATTTTTAAATCAAACAGGTGAAGATTAAGTAATAAGATTTTGGAGGTGGACGGTCGAAGGTCGTGGTTAATAGTCAAAGGAAGAATGTGGTCACAAATTTCTGCAAAGTTAAACAAAACAATGAATTCTACATAATCATACATCACACGGCACAATAATTACAAAGTCACAATTATCTTTGATTAGAAAGTTTATTGATAAACTGATTCGGTATAATCAATTTATGTCTATTTAAAAAGGTGTTCTTATTTCTTTAAATGTCTATGGATCCCTGTATTGCTCAAATAATGTTCACGTAAGGAGGCCAGTAAATCTACCAACCTTGAACATCTCGTAATGTTGAATGCAAGAAAGGGACCCTTTGCAGCAGTGCGCCGACATCACGTCCATTATTAAACATTGTCACGTTTAATATATTTTTATTCGCATACACTAATTTGAACATGCAAGCGTATTAACTTTCTTTTGAAAAATCAACGTAATCATCAGATCGTTTTGAATATTATTGTGATATTATATTTTTGAATTCTTATACACTTATTCAATCAAATAAGACTCAAATTTGTTCTTAAGTAAAATTAATACGTATATGGTATCCTGACTGCATTTAGCAGACTACAAAATAAGCCAGATCGTTATTACAGGTTGGGAACAAATGCAGTGTGTACAAAGCTTGTGGAAGGAGAAGCAAAATAGAAGAAATGGATATACATGTACTAGTTTAACACGAAACGTATAATTATGCGTACACGCACTTAATGGGATACATGTACAGGAATTAGTGAAGGTATTCTTAACAGCAGAATGTAGTCAAAGCAAAATAATGCCGAAGTGTAATGTCATTCTGGTTCCGAAATATGCGTGGACATTTGGCTGCACCAGGAGTATCACGTCGCACCTGGTTGGTCTAGTAGTAATTAAAGGTAAATGATTGAGGGATAGTCCTCAACTTGGGCTGAAACTACTCTAGAATCAAGTAAACTATGCAAGGATTCTCCTGTGAAAATCTTGTAGTCAAACGTTGACTCATTCTAAAATAAATAATGTCAATATCCCTCCTAGCTGGGAAACCTGCTGTGCGGCTCTCTATGGGTCCTGTTTTTATCGTGCCCCGATAAAATTAAAAAACTCGTATGTTCATGCTTGATTCTCCGACTTAAGTAAATAAATTAGAGACAAATCCTCCCATGTGGGAGATCCACTCCAGCTAGTCTATAGTTGGTATATATTTCAACTCATTTGGTTCTTCAGGCATTTTCAAGTGTTCCTAATCATGTCTCTATCCAATAGGGAAGTCGAAACTGAGTCAAGGATCATCTAGGCCTACATTGTCCCGCATACATGTATTAAAAAAAAAGTATGACGTCATCACTTCAATACTCTGTTAATAAACCTTAGTCTAAGTTCTAGCCGCAGTTAGTCGGGCAATTATCTCGTCTTAATTTCTCCGAGTTGCAACCAAAGCCCGCAGATTGCGCATAGCCGAGTGAGGGCGCCCAGTAATTTTTCGCCGACGCAATCACTTCGGAATAAGCGCCCTCACTCGGCTGGGCGCAATCTGCGGGTTTGGGCTACTACTAGAAGAAATTCAGACGGAATAAATACGGTTGGAACCTAGACTAATATTACCCATGCAAGGCTTTAAAAATGGTTGCTCTGAGATGCCTCATTATAGAAGAGCTGTCCAATTTTGTCGTGCGTTCTGTTAGCAGGTCCCTGACTCCCATCCAATACACGGTAACTACGACGTGGCTTATTATAGCAGACTGCACATTACGGATACGTTAGTTCATCGCGGCATTGGCGATGACTTTGACGGCTTCAAACGTCTCGATGGCGGTCGGTTCGATCTGGTTAGCCGGAAGCTCGAACCCGTACCTGCCCCTATCGCGCAGCTCGACAGCGAAGGAATACTTGATGCCAGCCTCGCCGTAAGCCCAGTCAGCACTGGAGCCATAAGCCTCGTCTGTATATTTGTTGGGAAATATTCAAAGATCAACCATTATGATAAAAAAAATAACGTACTCCCAACACGTAGTTTGTTCTTTTTCGTTCACTTTATCCCTTCGGATTCACAATTAAATTTGGATTAACAGCACAAGAGATAGGTTTCCCGTATTCGTAGTCGGTTCCCTGCACAGTTTTACACCATTCAAAAAGTGCATTAAATCGGTGAGAGAGATTTGAAGCCAAATTGGCTCTGCAGGACATGCCGACGTGAAATTGTTCACTCTATAAGGAGTGAATGAATTTCGAGTGAATAAGTGCGTTTTTCACTATTTTTTTTAGTGAACTCGGGATCACTCGGAATCCCCGAGTGATCCTTGAGGTCACTCCAAAATAAGTGAAAATCGCTGAAGGTCACTTGGAATTCGCTCTTTTTTGACATTCACTCCTTTTTTTTAAAAGAGTAACAGATTTATTGTAAAAAGGTGACGGAGACAGTGATAATGCCCTGACACAAAACCACAAACGAAATACAGTTCGATGAGTTTTCGTCAGACCAGGGAGTTGTTATAGAGAACTCCCTGGTCAGACTATATACAGACAGCAGCCTCATACTTACAAATGGTATTGGCGATGCTTCCTGTTTTGTAGTAAGTTCCGTAGACAGCAGTGAGTGCCGCAACAGCGTTATTGGTAAGTTGAATCTACGAATTTATCAAAAAATATATGTTTCGATGTAAGTTTCCTTTCAAATTTAATGCATAGTATCTTTAAAAAAAAAATTCCGGAAATTTCCGCCCCATGTGGCATTTCAGTGTGTTTGATATTTGACTTCTCATTGAAGCCTCAGAAATAAAATTGGATAATAAAATAATTACGGGCGAACCCATATAGGTCTGGGGAACTCCTGTGGTAGGGCACATGGCAGATTGTTATCCGTAAGGTCACTGGAGCTGATTCCCACTTCGGCCATTTTTTTCACTGTTTAAAACAACTTATCAATATCTTTTCCGGTTAGTCTTCACAAATAATAAAAATGATATGCTTAACTTCTATATTAAAATAAAAGGCGTGCACAATCGTTTCTAATTAAGAAGGCCTACTAAATTCAGAGAAAATAATGAATTTCTCATGAATTTCATTCTGTAAAGAGAGTAGGCCTATAAATCGTTCACTGAAAATCGTGAATATAATGAATTCACTCCATTCAGAGCTAATGAAAAATACTTTCAAATTTCATAACGTTATTAACTAATTATGAGAGTGAAATTTTCACTCGCTTCTTTATCAGAGAGTTGACAAAATTTTGTCCAAGGTTCGTTTGGTTAACTCGTGATGATCAGTTGACCAATGATTTTAGGCAGGATGAAAACAAACGAAAAACTCAACATAAAATTCAGTTTTTAGTAACAATTGACCATAACATTACATTTGGAATAGTACAACTAGTGGTTGTGAAACAAGGAGAGGTGAATCCAGGCCGAAAGTGTGTTTTGGGGGGGGGGGCAAAGCCTCTTTTTTGTTTGTCGGCTGAATTCTGATCTATTGTAACATTACGCAATAGGGGAATCTGGGGCAAAATGGAACGAGGAGTAAACTAAAATGCACCCATATACGACTATTTGATGCCCTCGATACAGTGGCCCAGAAAAACGGGAACAGTTACATTTACGGTTATTTCCCAAATTAATTGCTCATCATTATTTCGTTCATCTGATCAACTATTTTTTGTGAGTAGAATGACACCAAGATCATCTATTTTGGTTGGGTACTTTCCATTTATTTTTAGGGCTGTTTTCATGAACCAATGTAAATTTGGTATGCGCGCGCCAGTGTACGTGTAATTTCTATAGGACGCTATCAATAGGACGCCTCATTACCGCTTTACCGAAAAGCTGAAATGCATTGCTTTGCAAAATTACCTCCAAAATGAAAACTACTGAACGAAAATTGACGATCTATATAAGTGTTATTTTGCTCAGAAAAGAACACGCTATCAGATGAACAGAAAAAAATGTTGATTTTTACTGGATAATGAAGGAGGAAAATGATAAATTTAGTGTACCGATTTTTCTAGGGAACTCGGAACAAAATGAAACTAAACTTTAATCCGGCTACTGCAGGATAACAAAGCAAGGGAATGCAAAACTCTAGACAAATAATCGTTTCTTAGAACCATTACATAAACAAGGTTTTTCATCTAATGATTTATTCTTAGGACTATACATAAACAAGGTTTCTCTAACACTTAAGTTATAAAGCAGAAAATAACCGTTTTGCTCCAGACTGTCTGGGCAAAATGGGAAAAAAAAATGAACGGGGTAAAGGAGAATTACACTGTCTTCATTGCCAATACAATTTACTTTCTAT